>CM059225.1:3913664-3958664 GCA_030347435.1 Clarias fuscus
AAAGCGACGCAGCGAGCTGTAGCCGGAGCGGATCAGAGAGTACCGCGCTCCACGCTTGCGCCACAGTGCGTGTGTCAGTCCGGCGTCACGCTGAAGCAGAATTTTGCTCATCACTGTTTTGTGTGTGTGTTTGCATCTGTTGCGCAACAGCCCCTCCCCACATTGAGGGTTTCCTCACACTGTACAGGAAGTGACCTCACTCTGTCCCAAGGCAACAGAAGGCGGTGATGTCGCAGGCAGGAAATGGCTTTAGGTTGGATGGGTGTAATTAGGGGTGTGTGTGTGTGTGTGTGTGTGTGTGTGTGTGTGTGTGTGTGTGTGTGTGTGTGTTTTCTGTATACTGCTTTGAATCCCAATGATGAATGTCTTATCCAGCGGTCTCCTTTATAAATATTTATGATTTTCATGTCGATACTGTGGTGCGGTAATTATCTTTAAATCTAATTCGTCTCATTAACAAGTGTAGATTTTACCGCATCCACTTTTGTGTTTATATAAAAAAAAAAAAAAACAGGTTTTGACAGAAAGAAAATGAGATTTGTAATACAGCCTGCAATTAAACTGCTCCTTCATATGTTTAATTAATTAATATACTGTATTTCTACACAGTTGGACGAACAGACAGATTTAAAGAGGGACGAATAGATAGATGTGGGACAGATTTCTAAATGATGGATGGTAAAATAATTTGGAGAGAAATAGATGGTTGGATGGGTTAGTTTAGGAGTGGAAGGGTGAATTTATGGATGGACAGAGGGACGGATAGGTGGATTTAATGATGGATGAATTTGTCAATGTTTGTATTCCTAGACACGAGGGAGTTGTTGATTTATATGATGGATGAAATGGTCTGTCTGTACATAACCGCATTCAGAAATGAATGGATGGATGGATGGATGACTTTATTGATGGAGATCTTTTGAAATCATTCATCCATTCATTTATTTTTAAATCCTTCACCTAAGAATTAATCTATCATATCTATTCATAAATCTATAGATTACTCGATCTGACGTCTATAAATCCATCCATCCATCCATCATATCCACCTATACGAATGGATAAGATGATTTCCTACATAGAAAGGACGAATTCGGACCAAGTATGGATTTATAGAAAGATGGGTGGGTGGACGAATATCTAGATGGATATATTGATTGGATTTATGGGTTAATAGGTTGATAGATATATGGATGGATGGATGGATGGATGGATGATTTCATAGATTTGGGATCATAGGATGGATTGATTTTTGATGTCAGGTGGATTTATGAATGAATTGAGTAACTTATAGATTTATGAATGGACATGTTTATAAATGGTTGCATTAATTTATAGATGTGTGTGTATATAGATATATAGATAAAGAAAGGATTGAATAATTTCTAGATGTATGGATGGATTTGTATAGAAATGATGAATGGATGGGTTGATAGATTTATAGATGATTTTGAGTAATTTATAGATTTATGAATGAATGGATTCCTTCTTTGTTTTATGATTGGAATAATAGATGGATTATAGTATAGGAATGATGGATGGATGGATGGATGGATTAGTAGATTAATAGATGGGTTTTGAACTTAAGAATGGTTGAATGGTTTGGTTGCTGTATTTCATGTAGAGATGAATGGATGTGCAGTGATTAGGGTTCACTGTATGCTCAATAAAGATGGACATAATATGAATAGATCTGATTTATAAGGATGGATTTATAATGTGATGTAAAAAAAAAAAAAAGTGAAACGGATAAGTGTGTGTGTTCCTCTGTATTTTACTGAACAGGCTAGAGGATGTACTCTATTTTAGCACTTCACTGCTGTAACAGTTCAATTTATTATTTATCTGTCTGCGTTTACTCCTCGGCAGATCCACGTGTACACACACACCCCGGGCCTGTGAAGAGTAAATAACGCTTCAGTATCGACGTATTGAGCGTTCTAAAAGCTCGACATGCTCTAAACTCACTCTGCCTGTCTCTCTCTCTCTCTCTCTCTCAGACGGAGGACTCGCCCAGTCCGAAACGGCAGCGGCTCTCGCAGCAGTCTGTCCTTGAGCTGGCCTCTGCCCCGCCCTCCACGCCCTCGCCACCCATCAGACCGTGGGAGCTTCCGCCCAGCCGCAGACCACACCCCTATCCTCACTCACACTACCACTCGGAGCGCTGTCACACGCCTGCCAGACACAGACGCAGGTAGATTTACATGAAAGAGGTGGTGTAACGAGGTAGTATCATGATGATGATGATGATCATCTCTCTCTTCCTCTGTGGTGTGTGTTTTAGTCCTCCGGCGAGGCGTCAACGTGCTCGGCGCGAGCGCCTCTCTCGGCTCCATCACGGCTCCCCTGGCGGCCCCCAGGACGAGAACTACCGCCACCCTCCTCACCCTCACTCGCACCCCCTTCACTCGTACGGCCCCGCCGTGCCCCCTCACCCGCCGACGGGCGCAGACGAGCCCCGCGCCTTCCACCCTCCTGCTCTGTCGCCACGGTTACTGCATCCACAGCAGCAAGGCACCGTGGTCATGGACCTCCACGAGCAGGTGAGATGGCATTGGTGTTCTAATTAAAATTAAGAGTTGCACTGTGGTATGTGTGAAATAATTAATTAATGGTGTGTGTGTGTGTGTGTGTTGATAGCTTCCTCAGGGTACAGTCCCCGTATCGTACACCATGTCTCCAGTGGCAGCCCACGCCCTCCCGCCTCCCCTCTGTACGGGACAGCATATCCCAGCATGCTCCTCTCAGCAGCAGGTCCCCGCCTGCTCGGTGGTGTTCAGCGGCCAGCAGCACTACCCCGTCTGCCCGCCTCCGGTGCGTGTGTCTGTGTGAGAGAGAGAGAGAGATTTTAAAGCAGTATATATAAGCATCGCATTCACTGTACTCTGCTACCCCCTTGTGTTCAGATTTGGTTATTGTTTTTTTTTTTTTTTTACATTTATTTTATTTTCTGTTTGTTTCCTGTTCAGATGCTGCCTGCGTGTTCGGTGCAGCACCTGCCCGTGCCGTACGCGTTCCCGTCCCTGCTTTCCAGCGATTCGACTTTCCTGCTCCACCCGCCACACCACCTCTCGCACCATCACCACCCGCCACACCTGGCTCCTCCCACACACTTCCTTCCCTTCCAGACACAACAGTCAAGATCAGTGAGTATCTACACACAAACAGGCACATGTCATGTTTTTCTTTTTTCCTTTGATTCATCATTTATATTCGTGTGTGTGCGTGTTTAGCCACTACAAAGGATTGAGAACGAGGTGGAGCTGCTCGGAGATCACCTGCCAGTAGGAGGCAGCTTTAACTACGCCCACTCTGGCCACCCCAGCCCCCTGCCTCCGTCCACGCCCCTGCAGTTCCTCTCGCACGATCCCCTGCCGCAGGAGATCTTCGGCGTCGTGAGTGTTTTTCCCCTGTTTCTTAATTCACAATGTATCTTACAAAAGGAAAAAAAAAAAAAAAAACACCATCTCTCTCTCGTCTTTCCACACACACAGCCGTATCCACACTTCATGCCTCGACGCATCGCTGGTCGGCGGTATCGCTCTCAGCAAGCCGTGGCTCCGCCCCCGTATCATCCCAGCCTCCTTCCGTACTTCCTGTGAGTTTACATACAGAAATTTTTTAATCTTTTAAGTGTGAGTGTGTGGCGTGACGATGCTTCTGCTCTCTCTGTACAGATCTGTTCTTCCAGTGCAGCCTACCGCGGTGGGGCCGGCCATCAGCTTAGAGCTGGACGTAGACGACGGAGAAGTGGAGAACTACGAGGTGACTTATGGTTTTGGTGTCTAAAGCTGAAATATCACCACTGTATGCCAGGTTTCCATAGTGACCGGTGTCAGCTGGTTTAAGACCCAGAAGAATATCAGTTTTTTTTTCCCCCCTTGCATGTTGAATATAATAGATTAATTAAAGTAAAATAGTTTGATTATAGCTGCTAAATATTTCTATTTTCTGACCTTTTTACTCTGACGTCTTATTAACCGTTTCCGTTAATCTAACCTGTGTGTGTGTGTGTGTGTGTGTGTGTGTGTGTGTGTGTGTGTGTGTGTGTGTGTGTGTGTGTTTAGGCTCTGTTGAACCTCGCCGAACGTCTCGGAGAAGCCAAACCACGCGGCCTGACAAAAGCCGACATCGAACAGCTGCCTTCATACAGATTCAACCCCAGCAACCACCAGTCTGAACAAACGCTGTGAGCACCACAGACACACACCACAGACACACACTCTCTCGTTCATATATATATATATATATACATTCTGTTCAACAGCAGACACACACACACACACTTGTACTCGTACTCATACATTCGCACGCTTGTACTCTCTCACACACACACACACACACACTGCTGTTGAACGGAATTTACCGTTAGTGTGTAGGGTGCCAATATTATTATTTAAACACTATTTAACCTTAAACATTGATATTATGTAACTCATAACCTGTTGAATTCTGTTTGTTCTTGACGTGTGTGTGTGTGTGTGTGTGTGTGTTTTTCAGGTGTGTGGTGTGCATGTGTGACTTCGAGTCCCGACAGCTGCTCCGAGTGCTGCCCTGCAATCACGAATTCCACGCCAAGTGTGTTGACAAATGGCTCAAGGTGTGTGTGAGCTGGTGTGTGTGTGAGCTGGTGTGTGTGTGAGCTGGTGTGTGTGTGAGCTGGTGTGTGTGTGAGCTGGTGTGTGTGAGTACATTGTCACATAGATATTTATTTCCCTCCTGCAGGCGAACAGAACCTGCCCTATCTGCCGAGCTGATGCCTCTGAAGTCCAGCGGGATTCCGAGTGACCCTTTCACATCCGTCTCTCTCTCTCTCTCTCTCACACACACACACACACACACTCATATACTCGCTCTTGCATACACACCCCATCCCACCCGTTTCTCCTGGACTGTTTCTCCAACACACTGGACTTCCTTTAAGAAACACACACACACATTTTCCCCGCAACAGTAAAAGCTCCGTGATTGGCTGCTGTTTGCATCATATTATTGTTCTATGAAGAGAGCAAGCACAGATGTCTGAACACACACACACACACTTATACCAACCCCAAGAATCCAAAGACGGTTCTCTGTTCAAATTAGGACGCCCCCATCCCTCATCACTGCCATTTCTTTCGTCTCTATTCTTTATTCTTGTTCTATTTTTGTTCAGGTGGGTACAGTGTGCCTGAGGTCAAACTTTTGTTTTTATTTTTTTTTTGTTTGGTGTGTGTGTGTGTGTGTGTACACTAACATTCCCGAGCGTGTGAATAGAGCTTGGGGTTGAGCTATTGGGTGTGCATGTCCTTTTCCTTTACGAATAAAAGAATATTGCATATAAATGTATGTATGTATCAATATAGAGAGACGAAATAACACACACACACACACACACAATCTTTTTCTTTCTTTTTTTTTTTTTTTTAAATGTGTGTTCTTTTCTTCCAAAAAAAAAAATCTATATATTTAGACGGGTGGGGTTTTTGCTCAATTGCGATCTTAGCAGTCTTATAGAGTTGGAATACTGTGAGCTGTGTGTGTGTGTGTGCGCGCGTGTGTGTCGGTGTATCTCTTTGGGTTCCTTGTGTGTTTTTATTATTTATCCTGTATGCGTGGTACAGAACACTGGCTTCCCGGTCTCGCGTCTACTCTCGACTCTGATTGGATCGCAAGCGCTCGCGTGTGATTGGTCGGCGAGGCGTTTTAGGGGCGGAGTCTTTTTTTAGGTAGTATTTTTTTGTTCCCTCTTTCTTTGGCGCCCCTGCTACAAGAGCCTCACCGTTATCCTTGAAAAGAAGGACGTCGTCTTCCTTCCATCACAGTCTTTATGAATAAATTTTTTTATTATACATCTCCTCTTTTGTCGTGGCAGGTTATATACACACACACACACACACACACACACACACACAATTCGGAACCTTTAAACTAAGAGCTTGAGGACGGGGCCGTCTCATCGTCTAGATCTCTGAGAAAGAAAGTAACCGCCTGTTAGCGTTACGTTAAGCATTAACGATGTAGCTCTCGTTCGGTTCATCGTTTCGTTCCCGTTGTTTTTGCAACTTTTGCACAGTTTCCGTGGCGGTTCAACGGCTTCGTCTTCAAGTTTGTTAGGTTTTGTCCAGAACAAAGAAGTTTAACAGGTTTTTGAAAAAAAAAAACATTTTTTTGGAAAGAAAAATCTGTCCAATATAAACCCAATTGCAACACTTCGAAACTGAGAGTGCTAACCGCCCTCTTCCACATACATGACCATAATTGAGAGGGTAATGTATATAGATACATCGATATTCCCCTTTCCTCACTCAACCGGTTTTTGAAGTTGGTGTGGAGGTGGAGAAAACGGGCGAGAGAGAGCGAGAGACTAGCGCACACTTTGATTTTGATTTCACTCTCAGCACTACTTCATCATTCAGCACTTATAAAAAATAAAAAAAAACTGCAGTTCAACTTTTCTGATGTAAAAGCAGGTAGCACAGATTTTAAATGTTTAGATGTTTAAAAAAAACAAACGAACAAAAAAGGACACATTAGGTAGAATTTGCATTACTCACAGGTATTGAAAGTAGCACAACAAACTAATCTCCAGTCTCTCTCTCTCTCTCATTCTCCTTTGTGTGTGTGTGTGTGTGTGTGTGTGTGTGTAATAACCCGCCTTAGACATTTCATAGGATTATCAGAGATACCCACGACCCTCCCCTGCCTCGACCTGTGTGTGTGTGTGTGTGTGTGTGTGTGTGTGTGTGTGTGTGTGTGTGTGAGTGAGTGTGTGAAGCGTAATAAACGGTTACATCCTCAAGCTGTCGTAGCTCGCAAACCCGTAGTGTCTTAACTGCAGATGCCTTTCAGCCGTTTCAGTCCCGTCCCACGCCGACGATACGTCCGCCGGTCGCCACATCACGTCCTTCCTCCTCTCGTTTGTCTCGGATCACTTTACTAAACCCGGCGTTTTTTTTGCGTTTTTACTTTATAATGTCTGTATTTTCCCTCCTGCTTGGTACAATAGCAGTTACCTCATTTTTACTATTTATGGTGTTTTTTTTGTTGTTGTTTTTTTTGCTAAACGAATACGAGAGCTTCTGATCCTTTTTTTTCTTTTAAATGGGTTTTAATTTGTTTGTTTTCCATTAAAAAATACAATTGTATCGTTTAACATGTAGTTTCTTATGTATAATATCTGTAACCAAAATCATTTGAAGGCTTGATATAAAAATTTTTAACAAACATTTGTACATTTTCTATGAGAGTTATTACTAGTAACGCTTTACTAAGTAGTGCAATGATTTATTTTATTTTATTTTATTTTCCCCTCTCTGACCCTGATTCCCAGTCGTTTGGATTTCAAAGGGTGGTTCAGTAATAAATGTATAATGTTCTCTTCCACAACCTGACTTTTTTTTTTTTTTCCTTTTTCTCTTTTCTGACTTTAATTTTCTTTCATACAGCTGCAACATGGAACAAAAAAAAACAATGTTAGTTTGTTGAAAAATATTGACTTGTTTTAACTGAACATGTTTTAGCTTAACTTGAGCTTAATCTTTAAGTTAAATTTTGATTAGTAATGTCAGTTGTGACCAGCAGAGGGCGGCATTTTTTCGTTTATCATTACAGAATTCCAGTCCCAAAGAGATGAACCTGCACTCTGTACTCAATGTTATATAATAACAATAATAATAATAATAATTTGACAAGGATAAACAGTAAAAAAAAAAAAAAAAAAAAGAAAGAAAACAACAAAGCAACTTTTAAATCAAAGGAAAGAAAGAACTTGGCCAGTTTCAGACGCTCTCACGATCCTGAAGTGCAAACAGCTTTACAAGAATCGGGGGTAAAACTTTGTAGATTCAAGATTCAACCATTCACACCTTCAGCAGGACTCGTCTCCACTGTGATCGTCTTGTGACTATAATTGAGGCCGGTTGGTGCAGAACAAGTGGAAGCTCCTGCGGTCTCGCTGCCCACTCAGCAGTTCGAAGGAGAATCACTCCTCTTAGTAACAAGCACATGCATAAACAAAGGCTCAATGCATTATTCATGATCCTTGATGGTTTCAGTGCGCAGTTCTACCACAGGCCCCGTCGGGTCTCGTTGTGCAGCTCCACCACAGGCCTCATTGAACCCATTTGAGCAATTCCCAGTTTGCAGATGGCGGTGATCTCACTGGTTAGCATGGGCAGGTCTCACTGGACTACGTGATGCTGCTCCACCACAGGCCTCATTAGCTCTAGCACAGCGCTCGGTGGCTCACAGGGCATACGGTGTTGAGCCACACCCACTTACAGCTGACACACAAGTCTCCTTGAGCTCCATCACAGAGTTTCACTGGATCACATGGTGCAGCACAACGATAAGCCTCCCTGAATGTCGTGGAATAGCTCCATCTCAGGCCTCACTGGGTTCCATGGTGCAGCATCACCAGAGGCCTCACTGAACCCATTTGAGCAATTCCCGGTTTGCTGTAGTTGAGCTACAGCAAATCTGGTTGAGCTGTAACCCAGTTTTTTGCTGGTCCACTTGGTGCAGTATAACAACAACCCTCATGATGCAGCTTAACCCAATACAGCAAAAAGCACAACTTGATTGGTTGGAGTAGGGCAGCAGGTTTACTGGTAACTCCATCACAGGACGTATTCTTACCTAAAGGACCAGTTCCACCCTAACTCTCTTTGGGTCCAACATCACACATCTATTACTTCCTTATATGGCGAGTAGATCAGCTTCACCGCAAGCTCAGTGCTTCAATTAATCAACCAAGTCTTGTGATGCAAGTAATTCCCAGACTCCTACTGTACCCAAAACTACGGCAGCATTATCGGGCCAATGGGGAGCCACTGGGCCACTACCACAGACTGTTGGATTCTATGGTGCTCACTGAGCCTTGTGGTGCAGCTCCACTACAGGCCTCACTAGACCTTTGGACTGAGCTTCACCTGTTTCCAAAGCAGTGCATATGAGAACAGCTTTGCTTCCCACCTCCCAAAAAAGCCTTTTAAAGATTAATTATTAAGTACCTGGGCGTCCGTACATCTCCATCCGTGCATGCTGGGCGTTTTTCTCTTTGGAGAAGGGGCCTCTACGTATACGTAGCTTTTCCAGCAGAGGCTAAATTTAGCCATGTTTAATGATGATGTGTAATTGGGTCAAACGTACTCATGCACTGCCCTCAGACATTATACTAATACACAGTTGACTTTACAATCCTACGGCGGCGCTTAATCAAAAGACTCGAAGACGTCCGGGCCGGCCGCGAAGCAGCTACCCCGTGATCTTGATTCATCATAATGTATTACTACTGACTTTTTTTTCTTTTTTAAACGGGTATATCTACACCATGTAAACTTTCTCATTTTAATTAGCTTAGGGTCATTTAAGTCCTACAGGCTATAAAATCGAAGCTCATTTCAACCATGTTTAAAACAACACAAGAGCCAGGTGACATAATGAGGTCATACCGACTCCGAACAGGAGCTTGTGAGCTCACCAGGCTTTGGGTGGAAAATTGAAGGACGTAACCTTGGATGAATTCCTTAAAGACGTCCGTGAGGGGAGGGGCGTTGTGGGTTTGGTTTAGATAGTGAAAGTTAGCCAGCTACATAGACGACCTTTTGAGGATATGTCCAATTGGGGCTCTACAGTGATTTTATTTGTTTGTTGCAGATACCCAATCTTGGAGACTGCTCTTACATAACCACTTCCCCTTGTATATTGCTCAAATCTACAGCCTGCTGCCTGAATTCAGATGAATATTTTATTCATGAGTGGCTTGTGCGGTCCAAGAGACAACCGAACACGGCTTCAGGGTATTTTCAGACTTTTCAATCAGGTCCAGTTTGGGGTGGGGGATCTGTTCTATAGTCTAAAAAAAAACCCAGCTGATTTCCAACCAGGAGTGCACACTTCTGGACAAGGAAGTCAGATGGTGTGTGTGTGTGTTTTAGGGATTCTCTAATGTCCAGCTTATGCAATCCGTCCCCTAATCCGAGAGCAGCAAATGCAGAGACGATACTGTAAAATTGCAGCTAGTATAATATAAGTATATACATTTCCTCATAAGGTGTACGGGACTCTAACTCGGCCATAAATAAATATCTTAAACAAGGCTTACATCTGCGGTGCTAAATATTTGTTCTGGGTCTCTTCCATCAGGTTTTTTTTTTTTAAATAAATATATATATTTTGGGACAATTAGAAAAGAAATGTGGCCAGAGAAAGAGAGTGAGAGAAGAGAGGGACGATGATTACATAGAATTCCACCCAAGGCCGTTGTACTGTGCTCATATCATCTGTCACAGAGACGGAGAGACGTCTCGGATTATATAAGGATGCCGTATTCCTTTCTGCAATTACAAAACCGGGCTTTTCACCCAACTCCATACACAAATACATACACACACGCACACACACACACTGTCTCTGTCAATTTCGGGTTTATAAAACAGCAGAGATGCTATATAAGCATGGTTTGTACATTTCTTAATTCAGTGTTAAAAAATAAGGAGCAAAATATGGAGTCTTTATTAGTAAAGAAACATAAAAATATCTGCTCTAATGCCACAACATTAACCAAATGGTCAAAATTACACTGACCCAAAAGAACGGCTTAATTTTTGCCCCAATGTTGGCAAAATGGATTTAGAGTCTAAAATTCAACCTGCCCCGGTGGCCCAACATTGTCCCATAGGATAAAATGATGTTGGCATGGCTGTGGTCCAGGGAAGTGGATGATGTTAGTCCAATGTTAGCAAGTAATATTTAAAGGTAGTTCGACATCTGGTGCCCCGACATTGTTGTGTCAGTAGAGCTGTCCACCTTTCACTCACATATTAATCAAACATCGGTCATTTGATTGGACATCAACAATGACTCAAAGGACAGATATACTGTTCATTGGCACAACTTTGACCAAGCTAAATGGCTGACTTTGGCACTGGTGTTCCAACATCTGCACATAAATTTAACTATCTTATAAATTGGCTGATGTTGGCCCAACCTTGTTCTCCAATAGCACCCCAACCATAAGGTCGACTTCGGCCCAACCTCGTCACCAAAAATGATTTTGACCATATGGCTGATGTTGGCCCAAACTCGTCACCCAATCCTCCCCCAAGTCTATGGATGACTTTGGCCTCAACCATACAGATGAGATTAGCCGAAAGTTGTTGTCCAACCTTAGTCTGACTATATGGATGACATCACAAACTTGTCATCCGATCTTACCCCAACCATATGGGCAATGTTGTGCCAACCTTGTCACACGACCTTATGGCCGAGTCAGCTTTATGGTTGGATGACAAGGTTGTGATGTCATCCATGTAGTCACAATGGTGGTCACTCATCCATAAAGCAGACTTTTCATTCAACCTTACGGCCGAGTTGGACCGATCTTGTTGCCCAACCTTAGTCTGACCATACGGTCAATGTTGGCCCAATCTTACCCCAACTATACAGGCGATGAGGCCCAAGCCCGTAGTCAACATTACCCCAACCTCACAGCTGACTTGGTCCAATCTTGGTGTCTAGCCTTACCCTAACCATATGGCCAATGTAGGACCAACCTTTTTGTCCAAACTCTCCTCACCTATCAACTCGCATACAGCTGACATCGGCCCAACCTTACTCTGGTGGCCCACCACTGCCCTCCACATGGCTAATATACAAGTTCCAGAAGAAAGGGACTCTTTATCTCTTGAGAATGTCTTCTCTGAAAACTTTCAATTGTTACAAATTTTTTTTTTTTGACGATTCAAAGTTTCTTAATGGGTGTGGCTTAATACTCTAATTAGCACTTTTACATGAGAGAAGGGAATCTGTTGGATTTTTATCCTGAAATGAAAGGAACGACGTAGGAGGGAAAAACTCCCTGTGAACTTCAAGACGAAATGGGGTGTTTGTGAGAGATCCGGTGGAACGTAGCACTCTCCTAAAGTGATTTGTGATGTTGAGAACACACTGTTCTGACCCAATCACGTCTCATCTCTTTTTCATAGCGTGGCGCGCACACACACACACACACACACACACATTTGAATCTTTTAGTTTTTGGGACAAAAGTCGAATAAAGGGAAATAGTTCAGATAAAAATGAGAATTCCAAACTCATTCATTTCGCTTGGTACATACTTATTGTCTAAAAATATCCACAAGTTTCTGTTCTATCTACATCTCCAGCATCTTTGCGTGTATATTGTATAACTCGATGATTCACGCATCTCGCTCAGACACACGCGCACATATGCTAGCTGCATAATGAATCTCGGAGACGCTCAAGTCTGAAGCGCGAATAATGACCTGATATAAATGTGAGGGGGAAATGTTTTTTTTTTCCCTCCATTTTCTTGCGGCTGTTCACCCAAATCCCTGCTTTTTCTCGAGTTCACGGCAGGCTCAGATCTGACCGATCCGTTCCCAACCGCCTTCATCACACAGGGCTGTTATGAATGCTAATTCATTCATTAGCCGGATTAATGAGCTTCGTTTAGAGCTTTTAAGTCTTAATTGGTTCTCTGATATTAAAGAATCGGGCTCCTGACTATGATGCAGGGCGTCGATGTGTGTTTTGCCTGAGAGCTTAAGTGGCGCTTCTGTATTCCGAGTATTAATTGAGTAAATCTACGCAAAAACACAGCGCTCAAAGCACACTTCAGTGTACGTACAGTATACACAAAGGCGCATCTTCATCTATCAGCTTCTCCTTGTACTTTATAACTGATTGTTGATGGCTTGGCACCACTCCTGATGTTCCCGCTCTTTTCGCCTCGGCTCTCTGACTTTTAACGCCGCCCGAAACGTCCTCGGGCGTCTTTTTGCCGTATAACCTTATCAGACTTATTCTCCAGTAAACACAGCGTGCAGTAAACCGAGTGCGATCTCAATGCTGAGAGCATGTGGCAGCGCATTCACACTGACTGAACAATGGACTTCAACAAGCATCAACTCTTCCCATTGGCCAAGACTCAGCGGATTAGCATACGACCCCTGGGGCCAGCCAGTGAGATGACGGAGAGGATGCGATCGCGTTCCCTTCATCCGCTCCCCTCGGTCAGTATTAAAAGTTCAGGGTGGACTTGTGTAGCTTCAGCAACTCGAGGGAAGTTCATTAGATGAGGCCCTGGAGGTGGAGGAGGAGGGGGTCGAGACAACGACGCGGCTGAAGACAGGAAGCAAGAGGGAATGTGAGAAAGAGAGAGAAACGCAAGCGCACGAAAGTGGAGAACAAGAAAGAGGAATGTAATTTTAAAAATGCTGTTCCTAATACTAAATATAACATCCGAGTCTGATGGTATCTCTGTTGCAGTCTCTCTCTCTCTCTCTCTCTCTCTCTCTCTCTCTCTCTCTCTCTACCGGTCTCTCTTTCTCCATCTCGCCCTCTCTTTGTTTCAGCGTCTCTCTATCTATATCTCTCGTTTTCTCCATCTTACATTCTCCTTACACCTGCATGTCTCTGTCTACCTGTATCTCTTTCTTTCTCTCCCTTTACACCTGCATGTGTCTCTCTCTCTCTCCTTGCACTGTCCTTTGATCTCTCTCTCTGTCTGTCTGTCATGGTCTCTCTCTACCTGTCTCTCTCTCTCTCTCTCTTTCTTCCTTTTGCACTTTTCTTACACCTGAATGTCTCACTATTGTCTCACACAGTTTCTCTCTCTCTACCGGTATCCCATCTGTATCTCTCTGCCATTTGTACTGTACGGCCTCTCTGCTTGTGTGTATATACTGTATATGTCTCCTTACCTTTATCGCGCTCACTTTCTGTCTTCCAGTATCTCTTTACCAGTTGTGCCTTCTCTTCTCTACCGTAATCAACCCACGTGTCTCTCTTCCAGTATCTCCCTCTCTCTTCCTGTATATCTCATATGCCATGTAGCTCTCCGTATTTCTGTCTCTCCTAACACCATTCTTTCTCCCCCCCCCATCTTTCCCTTTAACTCTCTCTCTCTCGCTTCCTCTTTTATTTATTTTTTCTGTCTCTCTGTTTATATCTCTCACTTTCAAGAGTCTCGTCCTGCATCGCTTTCTTTTTCTCCAGGGATTTCCTGCTTTCTTTCACCCATGTCCCTCTCCCTGTATCTTTCTCTATATTTCTGTCTCTCCATGTCTACCTCATGCATGTCTCTTTCTTTCCCCCTGTCTCTCTCACTGTGTGTTTCTTTAAACTTTTAGCACTTCCCGTAGTATCTCTCTCTCTCTTTGTATCTTTTTTCAACCTTTATCTTTCAACTTTCCCCCAATCTGTCTCTCTCTCTCTCCCTCTTCATACCTCTCGCGTTAATTCTTCCTCGACACCGTGACTCTGCCTGTATCTCTCTCACTTGTTTTACGGTCTCTATAAAACTCCTGGTTTGACACGCGGAGCTCCGCCCCTAACCGCCGTGCCACTCAGAAATGATTCATATTCTACGTCATCCACTTCTCCCCTTTATGACCTCTCTTCCCTCCAGACCTTCGTTTAATCGATGGTCACCCCTCTGCTCACCTTGGCGTATATCAGAGCTAAAATATTTCCTCCTTCACCCCTGTGGCAGGTTAATAATCGAACACGGCGAGCGTATATCTCTGTGGTTTAGCCTTAAAGAGGGAAGGTGTCCTGAATGTGTCTGCTCGCACCCCTGCGCGTCTTTCCCACAGGGCTTGTTCGAGTCGTATTATAAGTCTCCAAATTTCATCTCCACATATTGGTGTCATCCACAACGCCGATGCGATCATCTCTGACAGCACGTCTGGGAGCGGTTATCCAATCTGTCTGTAATCATCTGCATTACCTTCTCCTCATAGGCTGACGAGCCGCTCTTGTTCCGCGATGATCCGCCGCTCAGACGTGAGATCTTTTCTCGTTAAGAGAAAGAGATGTCTATCGCTCCCACTTCGTGTGTGTGTGGAGAATTTCTGGGATGTGGTGTATTAGGAGAGGATTCTCTGTCATGTAAAATGATGAGCTGACAGATATGGACAGAGACAGAAACAGGGAAAGATGAGAATCTGCTGAATAATGTGTTACACACACACACGCACACACACACACACACACACACACACACACACACACACACACACACACACACACACACAAAGCCATCTGCCTGTAAGGGTCAATCTGAGTCAATACCCATGCTGCTAGAAATAATTAAGCTAAAACTGATAGCAGGGAAGATTGTGTGTGTGTGTGTTGGGGGAACGACGAGACGAAGACAGACAGTCAAAAGTTTGTGCACCTCTTTGTTCTTGTCGAAGATTTAATATATAAAAAGCCAGACGCAAAAAAAAAGTTATACACCCTTCAGGAAAAGAAAAATAGTAAATGTACTTATCATATTAATATAATATTAATAATAATATCATATCAATATATAAAGTATAGCAATAAATTTAGTATTGAAATACATATTATACAAGTTTCTTCTTTTCCCAAAGTGTGTATAAATTTTTTGAAAAGTTGAAGAGAAACTGCATATAAATATTTTATTGCTATACGTTATATATTGATATATATATGTAATATTACTAATATTATACTAATTTAATATACATCATACTATTTTTCTTATCCTGAAGTGTGTATACATTTTTTTTTTTGGCTGACTGTTCATTTTTAATAATCATTACTTATGATGTTACATAAATAGGAAAAGTTTTAGATTCCGTCTTACGGTTTCTGCAGAAAACGTATCACGCTTGCACAATTTTAACGCTGAAAACTCCCAGTTTGCCTCAAACCCATCATATGCCAGTGACGGTGTGGATATAGATGTCATTTAAAAAAGTACTAGCAAAAGGTCCTCGGAAAACACTGATTGTCCAGTCCCCACAAATACTGTGTGTGTGTTTGTGTGTGAACAGATATTTCCTCACACAATCTAAACATTTGACACCATATTTGAACTCACAAAATTGTGTGTGTGTGTGTGTGTGTGTTGTATCTGTTGACATGCATTTACAAGCAAATGTGTGAATAACTTCCTAAACGTAAACTTCGCATCAAAGCATCGCATGATATCCTCCCCAACTCACCGTCCCCCCCCCCCCCCCCCCCCCCCCCCCCCCACCAACAACCCACACCATCTATACAGGTCATAAACAGTATGTATGTACTGTATGTAGGGATCTAACACTGATCACGCTGAACACACTGGACTCATTAAACGTGTTACGTGTTTTTATTAAAAATGTTTGAAAAAACGAAGATGACGCAAGCACCAAAGTTGCTTCATTTGATTGTGGAAATTTTAATTTGGGTTTAAAAAAAAAAAAAAAGACAACTGCACTTAATTTTTGTATTTTTCATTTTAATATTATGTTATGTCCGACTTTGAGCATCACCCCAAAGTGATTGTACCACCTTACTCATAAAAAAGCAATATTCCCAGCGATAATGTTTTTTTTGAGACATGACATTTGACATTCCTTCTACTAGGTGAATAACTCCACACTGTCTTTAGATGTTCATCGTCTGCCATGCAAGTCGGTCCATAAGCATTCTGTAGCCTAGTATGGGAACGATACAGTTTTAAAATGTGCTGTTAAAAAAAAAAAAAAAAACTTGTTTCATAACCTTAATTCCGGACTTAATAGATAAACAGCTAGCTACTGTACTATAACTAGTAGTACTAGTAATAGTATGCTATAATTAGTATTCTAAGAAGTACAAATAATTAGAAATGCACAAATCATTGTTTATATTTGGATTGAATTCAGGTCAATAATATTTTGTATCATGCCCCCAACATATTTCCATCTTGTTTTAATGGCATACCTGTGCATATGGTGTACGTTCATATTCACAACGAGCTGCAGGTAAACAGCATCAAGCTGCAGGAATCTATCCCACAGATTACCCAGAACGCATTAGGTTTTTTTTTTGTTTTTTTTTTTCCCGATTTTCTCCCTAATTTAGTCGTGTCCAATTCCTCCCCGTCACTAGGGGGCTCCCACATTAAGGCTACTACTACCACTCAGCCGGGGGGCCGAAAAAACTATCACGTGTTTCCTCCGAATCACGTGACGCCGGCCGACCGCATCTTTTCGAACTGCTCGCTCACGCACCGTTGAGGGCGGAGTAACACACTCGGAGGACGGCGCTATCCGCTCCCTCCGTTGCGCGAGCTCACAGACGCCCCTGATTGGCTGTAGAGCCGTGATTAATGTGGGAGCACTAAGTACCTCTCATCCCTCCCCTCTGAGAGAGCTCGGCCAATCAGCTCTCTCTAGACCTCCGGCTGCGAGAGGTTACAGCATCACCCGGGATTCGAACTAACGCATTAGTGATAAGAAACGGGCCGCCATTTTGGGTTCCGGAAAAGTCTTCAAGCTCGAGCTTTTTTTTATCTGTATAAATAAAAGAAAGGTTTTGTCTGTACATCACTCAGAACTCGCTTTTTCAATAATATGTTCCATACACTGGAGAACCAGAAACAAGTCTCAGATAAATTTCTGTCTGTCTGTCTATCTGTCTCTGACAGAATTGACTGAATCTTCTGCAGCACTTAGATCTCGGCCTGAAGTTTAATCTGCACCATCAGTGAAATCTACATGTTGAGTAAAAGTGATGTTATGAACAGTTCTGTGTGGGATTTAATAATCTACTTTAAAATAATCTACTAATGCACTACTGTCTCAATGTAAACAAACACCTGCACCGATAGATATTAATGAGAAAAGATAAAGTGAATATTTTGACTGGGATTAGTTCATATTCTCACTTTGGCTGAAATAACAGAGCTGAAGTGGTATAAGTGAATTTTAACACGCCGGAGTCGTTTTAAGACAAAACTTCATCTTTATCTGATCGACTTTTTCCATTTCTCATCTGTGATTCTCTCTCCGATTACCGAACAGCGAGTGTATTTGTCTGAGCACCAAAGAAGTACAACTTAGTGTAAACAAGGCGTCAGATACACGACTTTACAGAATGTGATTTCTGTGTATTAATAAGTCAGACAGAGAGTTCTGCTGTACAGAGAGACACACAGACATGGACGTGGACTTCAACCTCAAATAATAATAATAATAATAATAATAATATCACTGATTACATTAAAGATCAGCAGATTATTATTAAATTTAAACTTTTAACTCTTTCTACAAACTCTTTTCTTGTCAATGACACGTTTTTGCGCAAGTTTATCATAATTGATCCTTTACGCATTTCCTGACTAGATGATAATTAGGTATAAACATTAGCAAAGCCAATTTTTGTGACTTTCTATGAAAAAAGATGAACATATCTTTCTTGCTAATATATATATTTTTCTTTCTTTTTCTTTTTTTTTTTTTTTAAAAGGCTATCATCTGTCAGTGGTTGGATGGAGTGAGAGCGAAAGCAGAGCACGCGCCAGTAATTTCCCGCGGATTTTTTCTTTTTTTTTTTTTTTCTTCTCGCGGGCACAGAGTGCGCGCTCGGCTTTCTCTTCTCAAACCGCTTAATGCTCACTTCACTTAGCGGGAGAGCGTTTTCTCCTTCCTTCTTTTTAAATCTGTGGTAAAAAGAAGGGTAAAGAAAAAAAAATAAAGCGGAGAAACCGGATGGGACGATGGCAGCAAACTGGCCAGTGGGACTTTTTCTGCTTTTCCTTCAAGCTCGCAGTAAGTACGCTGAGGTAACTGAGGTGACGGGATGGAGTCGTTTACACAAATTAGCAATTAGCATTTAGTTCACAATGCATTCTTTCTTTCTTTCTTTCTTTCTTTCTAAGCATACACTGCTTGAATATTTCTAATCATTCTGTCATACCAACCTTTCTGGATTCCTTTCCTTTCACAATTTACTATTTATTGTTTTATTGTATTATAATGGAGCTCATCCAAACAAAAGCTTATCTGTTTATCATGACTAAAGACTATGTTAACTCTTTAAGTCTAACATAAATATAAGATAAGTGACTTACTTTAAATGATCATTGCGTAGCCTAATAGCAACCCACTGATTCCGTATATTTCGTACTATAATAATTTTTGATATATGACTGAAAGAGTTTGCAACTGTAAATAACATGATGTATCGTTACAATATCAAACACTCGTATAGCTCTCGAGGAATTTTCCAGTCATGTGTACCGTATGTGTTAAAAACCAGTTACATAAGCTTTAAGTTACTGACTCAATACCTCAGATTGTAAACCAGACCACCTACAGGACATTGACAGACTTTGAGAGCAGACTGTGATTTATTAGGGTTCATTATGATACAATACCACGTGGTGGAGCAGAATTTCACCTCAAGCTGTTCAACCTCTTTACTTCATGTTCGGTTTAACAAAAAAAAAAGTAAAAAAAAAAAAAAAAAGGTATATCTGATAATGAATTGTTGCTCCTGGTTGCCATTTTTGAACATTGTTTATATACAGAAATCGATTAGAAATAGCTAGCTACAGCTTTCCAAGCTATTTTGTTTAAATTAAGCACCAGGAGCAGCTGCTAATGAACTAGCTAGCTATTCTTTAGAAACAATCAGAGCAGTTTGTGATGAAAATTTATTTGCTTACATTAATAGCTAGCTCGGTTTTCCATAGGAGGAACTTCTGTACGTTTATTATTATTATTATTATTATTATTATTATTATTATTATTTAGTAACACTGATCCCACTTTGCAAGTTGGATTTGCCACCCTTATTCCTTTTCTTGCTGGATATTTCAAAACCTCATTAATTTACATCCCGAAATCTAGCAGCATTTTTCAAGCTTGGCTAGCTAGCTAGTTTGTTCTACAGGAGATAGAGCTCAATTTTATACAGGAGAAACTTCTTCACATGTTTTTATTTATTATTATTTAGCGAAACTGCAGTGATTGCTAGAATTCCTACTTTTGTTCCCTTACAAACAAACAAAAAAACATTTTTTTGAACATTGTTTACATCCTGAAATTTATATATATATATATATATATAAAAAGCTATGTGCATTTTCCAAAGCTTGGTTAGCTAGCTAGTTTGTTTAAGTACCTGAAACAGTTACTACCGAACTAGCCGGTTAGCTAACTATGGGACAGAAGAAATAAGAGTGCTAACTGAGGAGAAAATGTTTTTTGTTTTTTTGCGATTTTTAACACACCTCCTATCTATCTATCATAGCTAGCTCACTTTTCTGGTGGATGATCTTTGCTATCTTTTTTATTTTATTTTTTCTTTTGTAAGCTGAATTTACAGCAATTGCTCACTTTCTCTCAATGTTTTTTTTAAACTCAATTTTCAACCTAGTTTACAAGTGGAAATCAATAAAAGATTGATGAAAACATAGCTACTAATTAGCTAGCGACATTTCCCCAAAGCTTTGGGAAAAGTTAGCTAGTTTGTTTAAGTTTAGTGTCTGGAGAATTTGCTAATGAACTAGTTAGCAATTCTGTAGAAACAATCAGAGCATTAGCAGGTTGTGACAAACATGGATAATATTTTTAACACACACATGCTTACTATCTATATATATATCTATATTTTTCTGTATATACAGTAGCTTGCTAAATTTTCCACAATCTTTATTATTATTATTACTATTATTATTATTATTAATAATAATAATAAAGTTAGCGACTTAAATCCTTGTTCCCTTTTGCCTGGATATTTCAAAATTTTCAAAATCAACATTTTTGAACATTGTTTTAAAAAATCTAGCTCCATTTTCCAATCTTGGCTAATTAACTACAACAGTTAACAGTTGAGAATAAAGTAGCTAGCTAGTTGTGCTTTAGGCTGTAACAAAAACTGTAACTTTTTCGAATTTTCAACACACAAACCTACTACAGTAAATCACCTTCATACGAATGAGTTGCGTTCTAAAAGAGCGTTCGTGAGTCCAGTTTGTTTGCAAGTCCAACAAACATTGTCTATATGCAGTTCAAGTCAAGTCAATTTTATTTATATAGCGTTTTTAACAATTGACATTGTCGCAAAGCAGCTTTACACAATAAAAAGAAGTAAGTTTTTATGCAATGTATATGAATCAAAATGACAAGATTGTCCCCGATGAGCAAGCCGAGGGCGACGGTGGCAAGGAAAAACTCCCTGAGATGGTAATAGGAAGAAACCTTGAGAGGAACCAGACTCAACAGGGAACCCATCCTCATCTGGGTGATAACGGATAACAGGAATTGCTCAGCATAATAATGTGTAAGACTGGAAGTTCAGTATAACAGGAGATGTTTTAAAATTAAAATGAGTCCAGTTTGTTCCCGGAGGCTCAGGTAGACTGTAGGGGATTCCGGTCCTGAGTTATCGAACAACTGAAGTCACAGGTCCCCAGAGCATCACTCGATGACAGGACAAAGTTGTTGGTTTGTAGCAGTTGGTTATACACAGTATATTACAATATAAACCTATTACGGTACTGTATAACTTTTCACACAAATAATACATGAAAAAAAAGCAAACATAAAAATTAAGAAAACATTGTAATCTTACAATACCTTGAACAGTACAGTACAACAGCTAGCATACAGAGTCTGCAATCAAACGAACAGGCAAGCGAAGTTTCTGAATGGAGGGGAGAGAGGAAGAGGATGCGCACTGCTCGCCGGACATGTGATCAAACCATTAGTGAACATGTGCGAACTCATGTTCGTATCTTTGAAAGTTTGTTTTTTATATATATATATATAAAGTTTCCGTTTTGTTTCCTCCTCCTAATTTGCATATGATGTAACCCTGATTTACATACTATGCCCCACCCACTTTCCGTATACACCTATTACACATTAAATTAGTGCTAATTCTTTGGGATCCAGAGCCTTCATTGACTCTATTAACTCATCAGCTGACTCAGCAGACATTTCGCCCTCAATTGATTTATCACGATCGCAATCATTAGGCCGTTAGTTGTTAAGCTGTTGTTAAGTTGTCTGAGATGAAGAGGTGTACACGTTTAAAACACTCGGGTTACAAGGTGAGAACAAATGAAACAACAGCGATGGCCAATCAGTGATACGTGATGCTCTGAAGCGCCAGGTACTAAAGGTGCCAGTAAAGGAGCTACTACAATTCTGATACATCAGCAGTTCTCCTGATCTCTTTAGACTCTAGACTCTTGGATCGGTACAGTATGAGCGATTACATACCGTAACCAGGATAGTATAGGGGAAGTGATGGGGTGAGGGTGGCGTGAGCACACGGCGGGGTAAATAACTGTACATCCATCCATATACTATCGATTTTGTTTTGTGTTTAATTCATATGTCGGCTTTTTTTTTTTAAGGTGCAGTGCTGTCAGTGTTCGTGTTTGTCACAAGCAGACAGGAATAGTGTGCATTCTTTAATTATTAAACATATGAAGTGTGCTAGAAAGGTATTTCTCTTTCTCTCTTTCTTTCTCTGTCCTGTTCACTTGCTCGCTCTCGCACTTTCTATCTCTCCGAACCCTCGGCAGGTGAAATATTGGATTTTCCTGCTGGTCAGCAGCTTTTTGTACTTCACATGGATTTAAAAAGGATGGCTCCAACCCTGGCGCAGTGTCGATCGTGGAAAAAGTAGCCTCCACTATCACTCTCTCTCTCTCTCTCTCTCTCCCTTTTGCTCACTCACTCGATCATAGTCCAGATCAGATTATGAGCTAGACCAGAGCATGATAATGGTTTGAGGAGAGAGAAAGCGAGCGAGAGGGAGATTTTGTAACATCAAACTCAGAAGTGGACGAGCGGTAACTTAATTTGCTTGTGCCCAGAGCCGTGCCTTGTTATTTATCCCAAAATATAATCATGTGATGATCAAGTACAGCGCAACCACATCTGTATCCTCTCTTAAAAGTTTTTATTGGGGCGACTCTGACAAGAAGTCAGCATTTGGGAATTTTTTTTGCATAGAGTGTAGTTAAGGTGTTTAACTGCATGGTGATGTAACTGTCACTGGTCTATAGTTATCAGACAATATACCTTAATAATCATAATATATACTAATAAAGTGAAACTCCAAATAAAAAAAAAAGAGAATCAGTGAAATTGGTTTGACAACAAAAAGGTGAGAGAAACAATTCAGCTTCATGAACATGTTCTGACTCACAGTCCTCTCTTCAACTGGCGAGTGCGATTCTTCTTCTCAAACACGGCTGATTCATCTAATCTGTTAATTACCCGGTTCAGTGGGTGTGTTTGGGTGTTGGTGAATTACAAACTGTGTTGGGCACTGGCCCTCCAGGACTGGAGTTGAAGACCCCTGCCTCTAAGGCATTTCCCCATGTTTGGGGCATTAAAGGAGTTCCTGGGAGGCCGGCGTTTCAGACGTGAAGCAGGCAATTTGATCAGAAAACGTTCTACCTTGATGGTGTCCAAGCGCTAGTGAAACCCTGGGATGAGAGCATTAGTGTATCCGGGTATTATATAGAGAAATAAAGGGAGCTTTTACTTTCAGAACTGTGCTCTGTTATTCTGCATTGAACTGAAGACCGCTTGGAATGGTCTGAACTGAAGCGCTGCTCGTTGATCAGGTCGGTGCGCTAGGTTTTGTAAAAAGTCAAACCAACATCAAAGAAAGGGTTGTACTTTAACGGAGAAGGCTTTGGCCCTGACTCTGGCCGTCTAACTCTTTGAGATTTGTATGTCGAATGGGGTAAGGGCGGATTAAAATCCACACTGATTGGAAGGTTTAAAGAAAAAAAAAAAAGGGAAAACATGAAATGAAAAACCGGAGGCTTTTCTGCAGACGGTTTGTAACCTGATGATTTTAATAATTCTGCACATGGCAGGAAAAGATAAAGTAATCACAGCTGTGTGAGAAAAGCACTGCCGGAGTGTTTTCCCCTTACTTTAGTCTGTTTTTATGCAGCTGGTGAGATGTGCAGGCATACAACGCTTTTTTTTTTAGAAATCATGTGGAGGTGCTGCAGGGGAAAAAATTAGGAAGAAATCGGTCGGTATACTGAGATGTAGTTTGTCCTATTAGCATTGCTATATTGTTTATTAGGATATCAAGCCATCAACATTTCAGGTCCACAAGTACTTGGAAATGGACACAGTTTTCAAAGGCAGCGGTGTGATTGAAACGTAGACCTTCAGCTTCAATTCACAGGGTTTAACAAAAATGTCACGCCATTTTCACCTGCCCATTTTCTCACGCTCAAAAGTAATTGAACAACTGATCAACACTTCGATGGGCAGTTTCTTCGTTATTTCATGACAGATTAAGGGGATAAAGGTCTGGAGCTGATTCGAAGAATTTGCATCTGTTGAATTTGATGCTCATGGAAGCTCTTGGTATCGGGTCCAAAGAGGTGGAGATGAAAGTGATGGAGGCCATCATTAGGATGGAAAAAACAAACAAAACGGACGTATCAGAGAGAGAGAGAGAGAGAGAGAGAGAAAACATTAAGATCAACAAGCAAATCAACAAAACTGGTCCATTTCCGAAGAGGATAATGACAGAATTCTATCCTTGGTAAAGGAGCGTCCAGGCAGGTCAGGAGCGGTCTGGAGGAGGTCGGGAGGTAGGCATGAAGTCTGCAATCAAGAGATGCCTTCGTGGACATAAATACAGAGGGGGTTTACCTCAAGCCATGCATTGCTGTGAAGACTCCAGACCAGATTAGAGTTCTAAGAGACTTCTTCAAAAGCCGATACCTTGCTCTCATAATGATTGGAAGGTGAAGCAAGGAAGGGCTTATGAACCTCCTGACTGGTGTTTATTCATGACGCGAGTATCAGGATGAATCCTGAAGTGTCTACACTTGTCCACTAGGACAGCGCTGCCCAGGACTGGCGGATAACGAAAGCAGACAAAGGCAAAGAAATGTAATGTTTGTTAAGGACCGAGTCAGTAACCTTACCTCAGCTGCTTTTCACTTACGCTCTACTGTACTGTATCTGCTTGATGTCCTTCTAATAAACGCTGGCTCGGTGATGTGTGTGTACCAAAAACACTAACAGATGGGCATCACTAATCCTCCGCACTTTTAGCTGATTCCTGGACTAATGCCCTCTTCACCCTCTTTAGCTCTGCCATATTTCTTTAATAATGGGTTTAATGCTCCATGGTACAGTATGTCGAGATTTTTGTAGACTTGAACTGCATTCAGATGGTTGATATTGTGAGGTATGAGACCACAGCTTGCGTTTCTTTTCTTTTTTTTTTCCCCTTCCTTCCTTCCTTCTCACACTTTCAGGATTCAGCTTATTGTAAGGGCCAAAGTTCATAATGATTGACACCATGATGGTGAGAAGCATAATTATAATGCGTCTATGCAATAATGCGAGTGTGTGTGTGTTTGATGTGTGTCAGGTTCCCTATCAGCTGATGCTGAGGAGAGGTTGGTGGATTTCCTCCTCGGTTCAGATCGCTACAATAAGCTAATCAGACCGGCCATCAATAAGAGTCAGCAGGTCACCATCGGCATCAAAGTGTCCCTGGCTCAGCTGATCAGCGTGGTGGGTGCTTTACTCTCACACACACACACACACACACACACACACACACACATATATATATATATATATATATATATACACAAGAGCACATGAGGGTAAACTATGGTACAACACTTTCTTTATTGTGTTTCACTGCAGAACGAGAGGGAACAGATCATGACGACTAACGTGTGGCTCACGCAGGTGAGGTTACCTCCAGCTCTCTACCATGTATCCAGAAGGAATTTATTGTTATCATTTATTCCGATAGGCAATATGCCTGTTCCATCAGGGAAGAAAACCTCCATAGATGTGATAACCTGGTCATTCAGAACATTCAGGTCGTCAGCTGACTTCATTGTAACGTCGCTGAGTCTCGACCTGAGCGACTGAAGCAACCCCAGATCATAACCCCGTCTCCAGAGGCTTGTACAGTGGACACTATGCATGATTTGTTCATGCGCTTCCTTTCTCACCCTGGCACGCCCATCGCTCTGGAATAGACTCAGTCTGGACTCATCAGACCATGTGACCTTTTTTCCCCATCACCCCAAAGTCCAACCTTTATGCTCCCCCGCAAATCATTTTTAAGACGACGGATGGTATTAACACACAGCAGCCGAAATGGTGCCAATTCCAGCCTGACTTCTTGCCTCCAGTCATCTGACACCAGTGGCTGGGGGAAGAGGCGTCGCAAAAACAATCCCTAACCCGCCGACTCTTCCATCCATCCTGTTCTGCTCCCAAGATATTAAACTGGCCTGCGTCCAGCTACAGCCGTGAGTCTGGAGAGCGCTGTGTCTGAGGTTACATCAACATGGAAAGGCGCAGGACATCTGTAGTAGAGTCTACTTACTGCTTCCCGCTGATGGACCTTGAGCGGTAGATGCCATATACCATAATCGTTTCTTCTTACAAGCCTTCAGACCCCCCCTCACAACATCCAGGGACTGTACTGACACACACACACACACACACACACACACACACAGATACACACACTCTCTCTGCAGTTTGACTCTCATGAACTGCTGGCTAAACACTGAACCAAATACTGTACCTAATGTCCTACAGTATGTTACGTCTGCCAAGTAGCATGTTATGTTTATACTCATCATAATTAGTATTTATATCGCACTATGGAAATGCTCTTACAGTCATGTGTAAAAGTTAGTACCCCCCACTTTTAATAAAATTTTTTGTTTGATCAAAAATATTTGATCATAGTGGTTCTCAGTAACAACATATAATGTTTTTCACTCACTCACGCATCGTCTGTACCGCTTAATCCTGTATTCAGGGTCATGGGGGGCCTGGAACCTGTCCCAGGAGACTTAGGGCACAAGGCATGGTACACACCTGGACAGGGTGCTAATCCATCACAGGGCACACAGATATACACTACGGCCAATTTGGGAATGGCACTTAACTACATGTCTTTGGACGGTGGGAGGAAACAGGAGTACCCGGAGGAAACTCACCAAGCACAGGGAGAACATGCAAACTCCACACACTCAGAGACGGGAATCGAACCCGGACCCTGGAGGTGCAAGGCGATGGTGCTGACCACTACACCACCGTGCCGCCTAACGTTTTTCACATTGGTCTCATTTATTCAACAAGCCAAAATGAAAAGAAAAATGTGGGCAATACTGAGTATACCCTCACTGCGGCCACAGGATTTAAGAGGGTAAAGTAAAGCCAGGTGGTGCGAATCATCAAATAAAAGCAAGGGAAAGATTATTCTGATGATTTTTATTATGTTTGCACAAACATAAATTTCAATTCTGAGTTGTAAGTCTTACACATGACTGTGAACCTTCCATAGCTGTTGATGTTTTGACGATGCAACTTCCCCAAGTGTTTAAATGTGAATTCCATTCATGTTTTTTTTTTTTTCACAATTTAACGAGTTGAATTCCAATTCCAGTAATCGTACAAATTTTAAATTGTGTTCCTAGCTTGATGAAGGCAATCATTTGAGCCTTCCTAAGCTGGCGTCTTGCCAGTGTATACAAGTTTTCCAAACTTCAAACTGATATACCATATAACGTCATTAGCGTGCTCTTATGAGGTCACATTCCTTCTGGACCTAAATGTGAAGAAAAACTGGGGCTGAGTGCACTATGGATGTAGGAAGCTTCTATAGTGAATATTCAAACATTTGCGATTGAGCCTAACAATATATTTTAGGAGTGTATGTAAAACTCAATGTCAGCTATACCACCTAATTATGCACATATTTTTGTGGCAACCTGCAGGAATGGAACGACTACAGACTCACCTGGGACCCGGACAACTACGACGGCATCCAAAAACTCCGAATCCCCTCTCAGCACATCTGGCTCCCCGACATCGTGCTCTACAACAAGTACGCTAATGCCATAAGGCCACGCGCTAAGTTACAAGTTTCCATATGAATCAAACAGTGCATCAATTTCGTTTTCCACAGTGAGAGAAACCAGGAAGTGAATTCATTACTAAACTTCCTGTTGAAATGAGTTTTCTGATTTACCGATCTAAGTAACAAAATCCTCTAAACGGAACATTTAAAAACATAAACCTGATGATCTTTGTGACTTTTTTTTGGTAAATACGACTCAATTCGTGGGATAAATCATGGCACTTAGCAAATAACTGACTCAGGTGTTCCATGCCGCAAGATCTAGGTCACCGTCTCATTAGAGATTATGTTTGGTCTTTCGATTAATTTTATATGGCAATTCAACTCCCCATTTAGTTCACAAGGCAATATTTGTAAAGACAGCACGGGGAGGACGGAAACAGATGTTTAAGTCATGAGCTAATTTGATTAAGAGGCATCTCGACGGCGCTTTACAGACTCAGCAGTCCGTGTAATCCCTTACTAAAATAAGCTATTGCTCGTTTTTAATTGAGGAAGTCTATGTGAAAGAGGGGAAACCAGGGCAGATTAGCAGGGGCTTAATCAAGACATACCCATTTAAAAACTGCTGAAGAAGTTAACGTAAAAATATAAAAATTATCATCCAGATATTTAGCGAAATCCTTGAAAATGAAAATAAAACCGTCTTGACTAGCCCTGTCTTTTCCTGTCCACCCCAGCGCGGACGGCGTGTATGAAGTCTCGTTCTACAGCAATGCTATCGTCGACAACACGGGCGACATCTTCTGGCTCCCTCCCGCCATCTACAGGAGCGCCTGCGCCATCGAGGTCCGCAACTTTCCCTTCGACCAGCAGAACTGCACGCTGAAGTTTCGCTCGTGGACTTACGACCGAACCGAGCTCGACCTCGTGCTGACATCGGACTTCGCCAGCCGTGACGACTACACGCCCAGCGGTGAGTGGGACATCGTGTCTTTGCCGGGGCGCAAGAACGAAGACCCAGACGACGCCACCTACATGGACGTCACGTACGACTTTGTGATCCGGCGCAAGCCGCTATTCTACACCATCAACCTCATCATCCCGTGCGTGCTCATCACCTCTCTGGCGGTTCTTGTCTTCTACTTGCCATCAGACTGCGGCGAAAAGATGACCTTGTGCATCTCTGTGCTGCTGGCCCTCACCGTCTTCCTCTTACTGATCTCCAAGATCGTCCCGCCTACATCGCTGGCTGTGCCGCTCATCGGCAAGTACCTGATGTTCACGATGGTGCTGGTGACCTTCTCCATCGTGACCAGCGTATGCGTGCTTAACGTGCATCACCGCTCGCCATCCACCCACCACATGCCTGCCTGGGTGCAGCGAGTCTTCCTGCACCAGCTCCCAGTCTTCCTGCTCATGCGACGTCCGGGTCCCTCAAACATGCGTGAAAGGTTTCGGAGGAAACACCGGAGCAAGTCGTTCTCTGGCGACTCGTTCGCTCTGGGGGTCTGGAGGACAGCCGAACTGCCTCAGGGCTCCGAGTTCGGACAGAGGGTCAGGGTCAGACGCGACGGCGAGGTGGACGCGGCCATCGAGGGCGTGCGGTTCATCGCTGAACATATGAAGAGCGAGGATGATGATGAAGGGGTGAGGAAGACCTGAACAACTAGTTAATAAGAGACAAATGTTTTTGCATCTGTTCTTTAATCATTTATATTGTATGCCCATACCCTAGCAATCAACTGGAATGCAAACACCTAACAACCAACTGGGTTAGCAAAGTGACCACATAGCAACACCGTAGCAGCCAAATGAAATATGATAGCAACCACCTAGCAACCACCTAGCAATACCCAAGCAACAAACTAAAATATGCCTCGAATCACCTGTCAACACCCTAGCAACCAAGTGGGTTAGCAGAGCAACCCCCTAACAACACTCTAGCAACCAACATAAATATATTATCAATCGCCTAGCAACAACCTAGCAAACCATTTAAATATGACAGCAACCACCCAGTGACACCCTAACAACCAAGTTAGATATCAATTACCCAGCAACAACCTATTAAACAATCTGAATATGACTTCAACCACCTAGCAACTCCCCAGCAACCAACTGGGTTCGTCAAGTGACCACCTAGCAACATTCTAGCAGCCAAATGAAACATTATTAGCAGAACAACCACATAGTAAACACTCTAGCAACAAGGTTGAATATGACAGCAGCCATCTAGCAGCACCCTGAAATATTGTATGAATTTGCAGGTCATTGAGGACTGGAAGTACGTCGCCATGGTAATCGACCGTTTGTTTCTCTGGGTTTTCATCCTGGTGTGTGTGGCCGGAACGCTCGGCCTCTTCGTCCAGCCGCTCTTCCAGAACTACAACACACCTGTGGCGAGAGATGAGTGACGGAGTGAGTCAAAGAACGTGATGATGAATCAAAATATAATCTTGAGTCGAGTCTCTCGAATCTTTCTGACCCTCTCTGTTCTGTGTCTTAGCTACAGCGTACGATAACCAGGCGCCGGGGAAACCAGAGAAGATCTCAGAGCACGTATCAGTCACAGGCCAGACCAAGCAAACCGTATAAAAGTCAGAGGATCCACCACACGTGCAGGTCGATCGGGTGACGGAACGTCCAGCACCTGCGCAGATCTGCAGCGGCGTGAAGGTGACGACTTCATCAGGGTATTCAGGATTCTCTTAGTGCACTGTGAAAACGAACAGCTCAATTCTCATCCTCAATTCTCACTGAAGTGATCACTCTCCCGGACTTTCTTGTATGTGCGTTTTATAATCATGTTTTTTTTTTTTTTTTTTTTTTTTTTTGGATTGCCCACAGAACCTCCCTGGAGTAGTCGAGAGACGTTTTTGTCTTCGTTTACTCTAATTTGCGCCAATTTTACAATTGTTTCTGAAGCATACATATTTAAACTTCAAAAGATCCCAAAGGGCAAAAAATATGTGTGTTATATTTCAAAAATGAAAAAAAAAAAATGCAGTGTAGAAAATTTAGATAAAACCTAGTGGCACTTTCTGTGAAGGCAATGTATATATAGTATTATAATGAGCTGTGAATACTATACTGTATGTTATAATGCATCAATAAGGCGTTATACATTAAAACAAGTAAAAAAAAAAAAAGTTAAAATAAATTTATTATGGCATAATAAAAACATGATAAACTAATATAAAAATACAATAAAAATAAATATACATATAACTAATATAATAATTGCATCATATTTTTCATATTGTAAAAAATATGATGCATATATTATTATATACATAAAAAAATGAAAATAATAATAACTGGAATAATAAAAAATAACTGGAAATACATTTTTAAGGGGAAAAATTATACTTTTTTTTTTTTTTTTACAAATATAAATAATAATAATTAAAAAAAAATGGAATTCCAAGTTTATCAAGGTGGAAAAAAACACTTATAAAAAAAATCTTGCTTTCTTTGGAGATATAATGTGTTACGAGCTCTATTTTAATGCATTAAATTGACCATTTATAACCAAATGATATCAGATGAGAGCGAGTGCTGTTGTGATGAATATCAGCACTGCTACGACACGGTTGCAATCACGAGGGAGCAGCACGACCTCTGATGTGATATTTCTTTCACACAACACCTCTACAAACACTTTTTAGTATCAGCAGATTATGATTTGTTTCTTTATTTAGCCAGTTATTTTGCTCCGCCCACTCATATCCTTCTCAGGTTCCAGTCTCTGCGCCGCTTCGCACGTTCTCCACCGTGTCCGTTCGGGTGTCCTTTGGGTTCCCTGCTGTAGGTGGATTGGCTCTGCTATCCGGCCCCTATAGGTGTTACACACCGCAGCTTTAAACTATTCCACAAACATTTCATGTTTACACGTTTACAAAAACTCTTTAGCATAGAATTGATTGTTTTATACTGACGTCTTTTTGCTTTGTTTTAATTCTGTACAAGTGTTGCATGTGTACACAGTGTACAGCTTCACAGACGCGCATCTACAAATAAATGAATTAATTAAAAATCAGTAAATCATAAATATTTGTTAGTTTTGAACGGTCACTTTTTTAATTGCCTTAATGGAGACAAATGTGCTGTGAAATTAATTGAAGTTGTTGTTTTTTTTCTATCACTGTCGAGACAAATAATGTGATTATATAAATGTATAAAAAAAGAAATCGGATTATATATTATATTATACAATAAAAACAATGTTTCTTTTTCTACGAGTACATGACTTTGGGTGTTTACGTTTTAACGATATGATAATTAGCGTAGACGAGTGACCAGGTGAAAGAGGCGTGGCCTTTGATCCTGTCAGCCATTGTGATGTTGGGGGCGTGGCCTATGTCCTTGACCTTTGTGTCAGTTCTAGTGAAAGAGACCATGCAGGGATTTGAACTCAGAGCCTTCTGTGGACAAATCGCTAAGACGACACCCACCCACACACACACACACACACCTGAAATGACTGCACCCTCAGCTCCTCTCCCTCTTATATACTGTATATATTGTTTTGGCGTCTCATTGATTCTCGGCGATGAAAACAATACAACAATACAAATTGCCTTAGGATTAGGATCGATACTTCGAGCATTATCACGGTCGTGCATTTCGAGGGTCGGGGAACGCTCCATCCGCTCGCTGGTTCTGCTGACGGCGTTGTGTTTGCACACACAGCACTCCGATAGCACTCGGGCGGAGATCAGCGAATGCTTTCAAAACACTTCCGAAGTGCTTCAGACGCATTGAAAAAAAGAAAAAGAAAAGCTTTTTAAAAATTAGCTCTACATTAGCAGACATGACCGGTGAGCTGGGCTCACTGACGGAACAGAAGCAGGGTCGATGGTCACTCTTTATATCACTTTCTTTCTCTCTCTCTCTCTCTCTCTCTTTCAACACATCACTGTCCAACTTGTTTCAACCTGCATGTGTGTGTGTTTCTGAAAGAAAGAAAGACAGACACACTGTCTCTGTTTAATATCCCTTCTGGCTCCTGGTATACACATAAAACCAGATTGATCCTTCTTTTATCGCTTCAAATCCAGCTTCTACACAACAGCTGTCACAGGCCGTACTGTCCCTAATGCGTCCACAAATCATGACTAGTTTCTAAATTACATTTTCCGTGATGAGTGTATCATTGAGCACCCTGGAGACAAGCGTGGATCCATTTCAGGATCCATTTTTCGGTAATCGTTATCATTAGCGTGAGGCTCGTAGCAGGAGTCAGGAACGGATGGTTCCCAATTCCGATCCTTGCTTTATGGATGTTAAGGACATTTATATATCATTTTAATATTGATTCCTTAATGGTATCAAGCTTCATACTATCGAGATCAGTGAAGCCTCTTGTAGCTCCTGCAGGACCCCAATATTCACAGCGAGCCATTTTTAACCATATAGTGTTCAGTAGCACCGTAGAACACTGAGGTCATGATCGCAACCGCTGCAACTGAAATGTTCTGATCGGGCAAAACCTACAACTTTCTTGAGTATTTTTTTTTTCCCAACCCTTTTCCAGTCGCTTCCCCCGTAATGGATTCATAAGATCCCAGATTTTTCTTTCAGCAAGGAGAATAAAAAAAAACCACTCAGCCAGTATTAAGCATGAATGCGAGATGAATTATTTACAATATCAGACCAGGGAAAGGTCCTACCGTGACATATCGGGAGAGAGCAGTGGTGCAGATTTTGGATTTCAGTACGCTGCGGCGATGAGAGGAAGAGGACGAGAGAGGAAGGTAGAGAGAGAAAGAGAGAGAGAGAGAGAGATGTGGGTGAGAGAGGTGAAAATAGCAGCCGAGGAGAGGAAAGGAGAAAAGACATTAATGGGTCTTTGAGGCGATGTTTCTTGCTTTTATGATGACATAAATTAAATATGAAGGGATGAGCCCATGAAATGTTGAGACAGAGAGACAGACGTGTATGAAGCTGATCTGAGGTATGGAATTCTATTTATTTATTTTTTATTGTTCTGAGATGATAGTCTAAGAGAAAGAAAAAAAGCTTTCTCAGTCATTCTCTATACTGCTTATCCTGTACAGGGTCGCACAGGGCCTGGAGTCTATCCCGAGGACTCGGGCACGAGGCGAGGAACCCCCTGGGTGCCCCTATAGTGCCAATCCATTGCAGGGCACAAGCATGCGCACATGCACACAGACAATTTGGAAACACCAATTAGCCTAGGCTGCATGCTTCGTTGGCTCTGTTAACAGTTTTGATCAATTCAAACTTAACTCCGAAGTATCATTTTCAACCCCACTTACATGCAACCCACAGTCGAAAACATGCTACGTACCATCAAACTGTTATCTACTGTCAAAAACATACCTGCTGTCAAAAACATGATACCTACCATCAAAATGTTTTCTACTGTCAAAAACATGATACCTGTTGTCAAAACAGGCTGTATACCTTCAAAAATGTCGTCTACTGTCAGAAACATGAAACCTACTGTCAGAAACATGCCAAGTGTTGTCAAAATGCTACATACTGTACCTTCAAATGTGCTATTTGCTAGTTATGGTCAAAAACATGAAACCTACTGTCTGAAACATGCTGTTATCAAAACAGGCTACCTACATTCAAACATATGCTATGTAGTGTTGAAAACATCATACATACTTTCAAAAATATGCTACCTGTTGTCGAAACATGCTACTTGTTGTCGAAACATGCTACTGTCCTTCAAAATTATCTCCTGTCAAAAATACGATACATAATGTCAAAACATGATACCTGTTGTCGGAACATGCTACCTTCCTTCAAGAATGTTATCTAGTGTCAGAAACAACTCCTGCTGTTAAAATCATGACACCTGTACATAAATATAAAAATATAAAAATATATAAAAATTACATAAATATTGGAAATGCGAAAAGTTGCTGCTTAAGTTTTTATAATAGCAATTTGCATATTCTCCAGAATGTTATGAAGAGTGATCAGATGAATTGCATAGTCCTTCTTTGCCATGAAAATTAACTTAATCCCCCCCCAAAAATTTTCCACTGCATTTCATTGCTGTCATTAAAGGACCTGCTGAGATCATTTCAGTAATCGTCTTGTTAACTCAGGTGAGAATGTTGACGAGCACAAGGCTGGAGATCATTATGTCAGGCTGATTGGGTTAGAATGGCAGACTTGACAGGTTAAAAGGAGGGTGATGCTTGAAATCATTGTTCTTTCATTGTTAACCATGGTGACCTGCAAAGAAACGCATGCAGCCATCATTGCGTTGCATAAAAATGGAATCACAGGCAAGGATACTGTGGCTACTAAGATTGCACCTAAATCAACAATGTATAGGATCATTAAGAACTTCAAGGAAAGAGGTTCAATTCTTGTTAAGGAGGCTTCAGGGCGTCCAAGAAAGTCTAACAAGCGCCAGGATCGTCTCCTAAAGAGGATTCAGCTGCGGGATCAGAGTGCCACCAGTGCAGAGCTTGCTCAGGAATGGCAGCAGGCAGGTGTGAGCGCATCTGCACGCACAGTGAGGCCAAGACTTTTGGAAGATGGCCTGGTGTCAAGAAGGGCAGCAAAGAACTTCAAAACCACTTCTCTCAAAAAAAAAAAATCAGGGACAGATTGATCTTGTGCAAAAAGTATGGCGAATGGACTGCTGAGGACTGATTGTTTGGGGCATCTGGAAAAAGGCTTGTTCGGAGAAGAAAAGGTGAGCGCTACCATGAGTCCTGTGTCATGCCAACAGTAAAGCATCCTGAGACCATTCATGTGTGGGGTTGCTTCTCATCCAAGGGAGTGGGCTCACTCACAATTTTGCCCATAAACACAGCCATGAATAAAGAATGGTACCAAAACACCCTCCAACAGCAACTTCTTCCAACAATCCAACAACAGTTTGGTGAAGAACAATGCATTTTCCAGCACGATGGAGCCCCGTGCCATAAAGCAAAAGTGATAACTAAGTGGCTCGGGGACCAAAATGTTGAAATTTTGGGTCCATGGCCTGGAAACTCCCCAGATCTTAATCCCATTGAGAACTTTTGGTCAATCGTCAAGAGTCAAGTCAAGTCAAATAGTCAAGTAGGCTTTTATTGTCATTCCAACCATATACAGTTAGTACACAGTGAAACGAAACAACGTTCCTCCAGGACCAAGGTGCTACATACATGCAACAACACAAATTTTTACATTTTTAAGTTAACCTAAAAAGAACTATCAAATTTCTATACAAAAATACACAATAGACAAAGTGCACGTGCAAATGTGCAAACAAAGAGGTACATGACAGACACAACAATGTAACACATAACAGTACTTTTTTACCTCTTGACAGTGATACCCACTGTCAAGAGGCAGATGGACAAACGAAAACCCACTAATTCTGACAAACCCCAAGAAGTGATTATGAAAGAATGGGTTGCTATCAGTCAGGATTTGGCCCAGAAGTTGATTGAGAGCAGCCCAGTCGAATTGCAGAGGTCCTGAAAAAGAAGCGCCAACACTGCAAATACTGACTCTTTGCATAAATGTCATGTAATTGTCGATAAAAGCCTTTGAAACGTATGACGTGCTTGTAATTATATTTCAGTACATCACAGAAACAACTGAAACAAAGATCTAAAAGCAGTTTAGCAGCAAACTTTGTGAAAACTATTATTTGTGTCATACTCAAAACTTTTGGCCACGACTGTATATATAAAACTACCCACCATCAAAACATAGTAGTTACTATTGAAAAATGTAATCTACTGTCAAGACATGCTACCTAATACAATTTAAGTGAAACGGATAGAGCCTGTTATGAAAACAAGCTTCGTACTGTACCTTCAAAAATATGCTATTTACGGTCAAAAGTATACCTACTGTACAAAACATGCTGTTGTAAAAACAGGGTACCTACATTCAAACATATACTATGTAGTGTCAAAAACATGATACATACTTTAAAAAATATGCTACCTGTTGTCGAAACATACTACCTTCCTTTAAAAAACATTTTCTACTGTGAAAAACATGGTACCTGTTGTCGAAGGATGCTACCTTCCTTCAAAATTATCTACTGTCAGAAATACAATACATACTATCAAAACATGATACCTCTTGTTAAAACTTGCTACCTACATTCAAAGATATGCAGTATCCAAAAGATGATACCCACTGTCAAAAACATGATCACCTATTGTCAGAACATGCTACCTTCCTTTAAGAATGTTATCTAGTGTCAGAAATGACACCAACTGTGAAAAACATGATACCTGTTGTTGAAACATGCTACCAATCTTCATAATGATGCTATTATTATAAAATAAAAAAACTACCCACCATCAAAACATGGTACTTACTATTGATAAATGCAACCTATCTATGTCAAAACATGCTACCTCATACAATTTCAGTCACAATCTTATTTTCATCAGAACATTTTACTTATTTATGTAAATACCTCGGGCTTAGCTGCACAACACTGTTAGCTAATAAAGGTGCTATTTTCTTGTCAAAACTATGGGTGTGCTAATCTGAACAAGGACATTGTACTAGGAATTGACTTTACAAACAGTAAATATTGTATAAGGAACACGATGCTATTTAGTCACATGGAGTTAGTGGATCACCTCATCCTGAGATTTACTTCCTGTGGGTTTGTGTCTACATATTTAAGAAATTTACAGAAGTGTATTTTCAGTGATGTTTCAGTTAGAAATCAATCCGAACTGGAATTATGGATCTAACTCTGATGCAGTACTGCATGGGCAATTTAAGCTCATTTACTTTCTTTTGCAAGGGAAAAAAAAAACAGTCTGTGCTTCGACTCTTTATACACATTTCCTTGATTTGTCTTTTTTTTTTTTTTTGGATTTTTCCCCAATTTTCTCCCTAATTTAGTCATGTCCAATTCCTCCCCGTCACTAGGGGGCTCCCTCATTAAGGCTACTACTACCACTCAGCCGGGAGGGCCGAAGACTATCACGTGTTTCCTCCGAACCACGTGACGCCAGCCGACCGCATCTTTTCGAACTGCTCGCTCGCGCACCGTTGGGGGCGGCGTAACACACTCGGAGGACAGCGCTATCCACTCCCTCCGTTGCGCGAGCTCACAGACGCCCCTGATTGGCTGTAGAGCCGTGATTAATGTGGGAGCACTAAGTACCTCTCATCCCTCCCCTCTGAGAGAGCTCGGCCAATCAGCTCTCTCTAGACCTCCGGCTGCGAGAGGTTACAGCACCATCCGGGATTGATTTGTCTTTAAGATAAACTACACTGTTGGATCAGAGACTGATTTTGGGTATTACACTTCCGCTAAATAATAATCCCCGTTTTCATAAACCTTCAACTCTTATTCTAGCTTAACCTAAATCGCAATTTTTATGATTCCCTTGTTATGTGTGTGTGTGTGTGTGTGTGTGTGTGTGTGTGTGTGTGTGTGCACCTGTAATTTGATGACAACTGCACCTATGCCTCAGATGTTCACCAACCACAAGAGCCAATCGTAATTAATAATAATTACATTACATTAATTTAGTCTATTGTTATTTATATTATTACTTTTTAGTAATATATAGATTTAAAAGTGTGTTGTGGAAAATCAATAAAAAAATCAGGTGGGGCGTGGACGGTTTGGAGAGTGTGATGCCCCCTAGTGTAAACACACACACGCACACGCACACACACACACAGTGTCATTAAACAAGGAGTCATCTACAAATCAGGTGTGTGTATGTGTGAGTGAGTTAGCGTGTGTGTATGTGCGCGCGTATGTGTAATCAGGCCGACACAGTTGAAAGCGCTCGCTCTTTCAGGAGCCCAGGAATAGTGTTTGCTCTCTGGCCTGTAATCAGAGACGGGTTCATAAACCCTGCGCTTTTTAATGGAGGCTGAAGTTCATCAATAGACATTTCTTCCTGACTGCGCCTTATCCAGGGCGACAGAGCTACACTTCCAGAAAAATCTGCTTTGATCTTTTCCGACATTTGTGAAATGAAATTATATTCAACCAATTATATGGTAGATACACATGATAAAATGTCATGTACAGTTTACAGTAATTTACAGCCCAAGGGGTGGCCAGTGTTTGGTCAAAATGAGCTACAAAGCTGTATGCGTCAAAACTTGCTACCTACAGTCAAAACAAAAACAAACACATCTTTTGAGCGGACATGCTTTTTACGTTGATAAGCGCAATGTAACATTAATAATGTTACATGTCAAAACATGTTAAAAATTCAAATGTTAAAAACTGTCAAAACAGTCACTGTTGAAACATGCTACCTAATGTTGAAAAATCCTACCTACTGTGAAAATGTGCCTTTAATGTAAAAAAAGGTAAAGGGTAATGTTAAAATGGTCACTGTCGAGGCAATACCAATACATATTACTACATATCGCTATTAAAAAAAATGTTTTACTGTAGACCTCAGCACTGATCTACTTGCTGAAATATTAACAATATATTCATGAATATGATATAAAAACTAGACTTTGTTATAAAAAATTATTACCTTACCTAATTTACAGCAATATTTTTATCAAGCTACGAAATAAACCTCGGCTGTTTTTAATTTTTTTTCAAAGTTTGCTTTTTGTTATTATTTTCCCGTCTCCCCATCTCCTCCCGGACATCCAGATCGACTCACCTTACTGATTCGATTCATTTGAAGTGCTGGATTGAATCAGACTCTGTGAGCTTCGAAACACATGAAATATTTGAGTCACTACATAAAATGTACTACATAAAAACCTACTACAGCAATTTTAGTTCTGTTATTAATAACGTGGGGATTTAACGTGGAGGATGCAGAAACGATCCTGAGGAACATCGGACATGTGATGGGAATACACTCTGGATGGAACAGCAGTCTATCGCAAGTGTTTTTTATACTGTACGTACATCTCATTAAAGCCTTCAAGTGGAGACCGAATACAACAGTCACATTGACTCGGACTTCACAAGTTAGGCTTCAGGCTACCACCTTATTACTGGTGGTATTTAACTATACTTTAGTTCAAGCTGATTGCACTCAGTCCGGACTCTTCAAATGTCAGCTAATATGGCAGACAGTAGAGATACAGTAAGAAGTACATCAAAGGTCTTATAATGCCACATTAGCTGCTTATAACCTGCATATGTAAAAAGTATATATATTGTATATATAAAGGTTTTTATTCTGTATTCTATAAGCATGGTTGCATGACATTTCGCTATGTTGAATGCTAATGTCCAATCTAAAGATAATTACACTTGCAGTCAGACAAACATATTGGGCAATACTGGGTTTTAATAATTTTTTTAACCGTTTTTAAAATTTTTATTATTACTATTGAACAGTGTATCTCTTTGATAGAAGAAAAATCTAGGTTTTGATTCTTGATCATTTTCTCAAATCGATTCATGCATACTCATACATACAGCACAAGTAACATTTGCTTCTAATGTCCCTAACCCTTAGCCACCGCTTTTGTTAGACAACAACAATCTTTGGCCAGAATTCTGGTCAGATATTTAATCTCTCGTGGACGAGTCGATTTTGGACACTAAATGCTGTCGACCACTCTGTGATCCAGCTCTCACAAACCCTTTCAATGTTCTGGAAAGTTCCTTATTCAGCTTTATCTTTGACTTTAACTCTAAGTCGCTAAGAAACATCTAATGTCATATGACAGTGTGTGAATTTGTGCACCCGTGACATCATTTCCAAAATGGTGGTGTGCCTGTGCAGCACATGTGACAGAACTACAGTAGCTAATGTTAAAAAGCTTGTTTTTTTGTTACTTACAGTAGGTTATATCCTATTTAACAATTCTAATCATTTAATAACATGGCTTATTTTATATTCTTATTTCTTGAACAAATTGATATCTACAAATCTTTCAGAATGTCTTCCACATATGTTTGGACTGTTTTGTATCCCCATTTATTTCCGTTAACAGAAAAAATCTAAATCATTTAAATGAACAGACTTGTACATATTCAAAAAATATAGTATGTACTTTCAATTATGGTTTTTCTTTTCTTTTAATGTTTAATATTTGTAGAATGTCATTTTTTTTCTTGTCGCATACATGGAAGTGGGACCATATACACTGTACTTTTCATCTTTCATGAAATAAACCTGTTTAATATTAAACATTAAATTCATGAAACAATAATTGACTATAATTAATAATATGAAATAAATATCAGTCACCTCAAACTATGTCACTAGTGTTAGTGTTAAGCAAAAATGAGATTTATTTTTTAAATACATTTTGACAATTTGAAATTGTTCCTGCTTCAGAGGTCACTAGATGAAGTGCAAAAGCTACGTCAGATGTCTGTTAATTTGTTTAGAGATGTCCTGATTTTAAGCAAAGCTTTTAAGTCCATTATAGGTGTTACTCACTTTATAATATGTCCATAAAAACGGACATAATTGAAAACCATGTGTTCTTTCAAATGGAAGCCATTTTGCAAATTGTAATGATTTTTCTCTGAATTGTCATTGGTGTTACCCTCTTTGGTATTACTCTCATTGAGGCTGCCCTCATTGGTATTACTCTCATTGGTATTACACCCACATTGGTGTTACTCCCATTGGTGTTACTCTCATTGGTATTACTCTCATTGACATTACTCTCATTGGTGTTACCCTCATTGGTATTACTCTCATTAGTGTTACAACCTCATTGGTATTACTCTCATTGATATTACTCTCATTGGTGTTACTCTCATTGGTATTACTCTCATTGGTGTTACCCTCATTGGTATTACTCTCATTAGTGTTACAACCCCATTGGTGTTACTTCCTTTGGTATTACTCTCATTGGTATTACTCTCGTTGGTATTACCCTCATTGGTATTACTCTCGTTGGTATTACTCTCATTGGTATTACTCTCGTTGGTATTACCCTCATTGGTATTACTCTCATTAGTGTTACACCCCCATTGGTGTTACTCTCATTGGTATTACTCTCGTTGGTATTACTCTCATTGGTATTACTCTCGTTGGTATTACCCTCATTGGTATTACTCTCATTGGTGTTACACCCCCATTGGTGTTACTCTCATTGGTATTACTCTCATTGGTATTACTCTCGTTGGTATTACTCTCATTGGTATTACTCTCGTTGGTCTTACCCTCATTGGTATTACTCTCATTGGTGTTACCCTCATTGGTATTACTCTCATTGGTGTTACCCTCATTGGTGTTACTCTCATTGGTGTTACACCCCCATTGGTGTTACTCTCATTGGTATTACTCTCATTGGTGTTACCCTCATTGGTATTGCTCTCATTGGTATTACTCTCATTGATATTACTCTCATTGGTGTTACTCTCATTGGTATTACTCTCATTGGTGTTACCCTCATTGGTATTACTCTCATTAGTGTTACAACCCCATTGGTGTTACTTCCTTTGGTATTACTCTCATTGGTATTACTCTCGTTGGTATTACCCTCATTGGTATTACTCTCGTTGGTATTACTCTCATTGGTATTACTCTCGTTGGTATTACCCTCATTGGTATTACTCTCATTAGTGTTACACCCCCATTGGTGTTACTCTCATTGGTATTACTCTCGTTGGTATTACTCTCATTGGTATTACTCTCGTTGGTATTACCCTCATTGGTATTACTCTCATTGGTGTTACACCCCCATTGGTGTTACTCTCATTGGTATTACTCTCATTGGTATTACTCTCGTTGGTATTACTCTCATTGGTATTACTCTCGTTGGTCTTACCCTCATTGGTATTACTCTCATTGGTGTTACCCTCATTGGTATTACTCTCATTGGTGTTACCCTCATTGGTGTTACTCTCATTGGTGTTACACCCCCATTGGTGTTACTCTCATTGGTATTACTCTCATTGGTGTTACCCTCATTGGTATTGCTCTCATTGGTATTACTCTCATTGGTGTTACTCTCATTGTTATTTCTCTCATTGTTATTACACCCCCATTGGTGTTACTCTCATTGGTGTTACCGTCATTGGTGTTATCAGGAAAAGAAGTATCACCAGTTATAAAAACATACTGTACATAATTGAAAACCATGCGGTCTTTCAAATGGAAGCCATTTTGCAAATTGTAATGATTTTTCCTCTGAATTGTCATTGGTGTTATCAGGAAGAGAAGTATCACCAGTCATAAAATGCATAAATAAATTAAAATGCATTAATCTCCCCCCTTTTGTGGATTCAGAAAGTTTAAAAGTAAGTTATTGCTATTAAAGACGTTCTCGCTGTAAAAGAAGAAATACATTACACAGATTTTTATCAGCCAAATTCCACTTTGTCTGTAAAATGAGCCGAATATAAGACAGCACCACATTATAAATTAACAAATGCAATTTATTTCTCAATAACACACAATAAAACTTATTATTATTTTAATCACATTGAAACAAGTACACGTAATGCTCTGTGTTTTCTCTGTGATTCAAAAGGAAAAAAAACAAACAAACCCAGGCTTAGAAACCCTTAGTCAAGCTTGACTCTCTGAACAGGAACCGATTCCGGGGAGTCGACTCTTCACTGAATCGAATCCTCTCAACTCTCCTCCACAGGCAGCGTCCTGCGCGCGCGCCGCTCGGCTCGGGATACCGCTGTGTTAATTGAAGCGTTAATGAAATTAATTCCTATTAATTGTCGCGTTGTTGGTGACTTTGGTGCTGAGGGGACCGAGAGGTTATTAACAGGATGATGCTTGATGTCAGGAGAAACACTTGGCTCCTGGGTCTCCTCCAGCTGCTGCTGCTCCACGCGCGCGGTAAGTCTCCAGATGTTTTCATTTCATTTTGATCTTCGTTTTTGTGAGTGATGTAATGTTTTTCAGATGCCATGTGTATACACCACAACGCTGCATTGCATTCTTGTTTTTTGGATAAAAAGGTGAACCTGATTTGAAGTGAAATTGAAGTTTAAGCAGAGTAAATGTATAGTAAATATATAAACTAAAAGATTCTCCTAAAGTTCTCCTAAAGGAGCGCGACTTAGATAGGAACACAATAAAAAGGAAATTGTATTCAATTATTTATTTATTAAATCACCATTTATTGCTTATTATTATTATTATTATTATTATTATTGCACTTCTTCTTCATGTTGCTTCCATCAAGAGAACCTTTACTTTTAAGCCATTACATCATTAAAATGTGCTTCATCATCATTTCATCATCATCATCATCATCATCAGGACCACTAATCTACAAAGTAAACCATACACACTGGTTTCAGGTATCACATCCCAGCGATGAAGCAAAACTCCAGTATGCTATCTGTTTATCCGCGTGTACTTCCTGAACAGATTAAAGAGTTTGTAGAAAGAGTTTAAAGATTGAATCTAATAATAATCTGCTGATCTTTAATGTAATCAGTGATATTATAATTATTATTATTATTATTATTATTTGAGGTTGAAGTCCATGTCTGTGTGTCTCTCTGTACAGCAGAACTCTCTGTCTCACTTATTAATACACAGAAATCACATTCTGTAAAGTCGTGTATCTGACGCCTTGTTTACACTAAGTTGTACTTCTTTGGTGGTCAGACAAATACACTCGCTGTTCGGTAATCGGAGAGTGAATCACAGATGAGAAATGGAAAACGTAGATCAGATAAAGATGAAGTTTCGTCTTAAAACGACTCCGGCGTGTTAAAATTCACTTATACCACTTCAGCGCTGTTGTTTCAGCCAAAGTGACAATATGAACTAATCCCAGTCAAAATATTCACTTTATCTTTTCTCATTAATATCTATCGGTGCAGGTGTTTGTTTACATTGAGACAGTAGCGCATTAGTAGATTATTTTAAAGTAGATTATTAAATCCCGCACAGAACTGTTCATAACATCGCTTTTACTCAACATGTAGATTTCACTCATGGTGCAGATTAAACTTCAGGCCGAGATCTAAGTGCTGCAGTAGATTCAGTCAATTCTGTTCATTGTTTGATATAAGACACGCCCACAGTTTGAAGCATGCGCAGTACGCTGTTTAAACTTACAGTTTACACCTGGAACGTAGCTGATCAGAACTTCACTTCTACTCAACATTTGATTTCATTTATGGTGCAGAATTAACTTCAAGCAAATACCGAAGGATTGGCGACGTTTCATTAAATTCTGTTCAGCTGGTTTTGTGTGATGCTGTGACAAAATCTGACTGGACGGACATACAGACATACAGACAGATATACAGACAGAAATTGTTTCTGGAAAATTGAAAAACGGAAATGGTTTCTGGGACTCCCATGTATTAGATTCATGTACATATACAGACAAAACCTTTATTTTATTTATATAGATTAAAATGATTGCATTATATAATATCATCATTTTTCCTGTCTCAATAAATCTAAATCTAAATCTAAATCCGCTCTCTGTTCAAAGAATTAGATTCAATCT
>CM059225.1:3961164-3983664 GCA_030347435.1 Clarias fuscus
GTTATATACATCTTTCACTCACACACACACACACACACACACACACACACACACACACACACACACACGCGCACACACTCTGAGTGATTATTACTACTCCGTCTCCGCAGGCTTCGTGGTTGTGAACCGAAAGCTCAGGCTTTAAAGAGGAAGCGTAACAATACGGCGCTATAACGATAACGACAGTAACGAGGAATTCTGAGATATTTAAACCTGCATGATTTGTCTGAATGCATTTTAGTCGGACCGGAGCCTTTTATAATTAATCCCTGGCTAACCCTATTAACCCAGAGAGCCAATGGAGACTTAACAAGCCTAGGTAATTAAAGGAGGGATATTAACACACACACACACACACACACACACACACACACACACACACACACACACACACACACACACACACATGGGCAAAATCACTGTATTGCTCTAAAGCTTCATATCCTTTCATTAAGCTTCTTCACCATGGGGAGGTGAGCGATAGATGCAGGTTTGAACCGGGAGTCGCAGGCAATTCGACACACAGACACAAAAACACTAGAACACATTTGGCTTTTTCTTTTAGTAAGGTCAGTTCAAATCAATTCGGTTTTAACGGTGGTCATTGTCACAAAGCGGCGTTACAGAATCAAAAGAAAAATTATGGACATGAAAAAAAAAAAAGTAGAATCAAACGATCAGATTGTCACCAATAAGAGTCGACAATAGTTCATTTAATCTTTTCCTCGTTATTGTCCGTTATTGACAGGACGTTATTGCGCTGTCGAGTCCCTGCTTCATTATGCTCCCCTCCCATGTTGCCGCTTCATATCTGCCTGGTCCCTAGAGTTAGCATTAGCGAGGAGATCTTTGAGATCTATGTTCTGCTTAACTTTTTGGTAGAGCATGTGTCACTATATCTATTTCGAAAAATGTGTTGAGCTTTACCTGATTGAGCCATCTCTACCAATTGGTTGAGATATACTGTGCTGCTGTCACTATACAGCTGTCACTGTGTATTTAAAATGTAGATACATAGATAGATAGATACTTTATTTATCCTAAAAGAAAAACAAAGAAAAATACTTTGTTTAGTATTTCTAACTATATTAATACTTTTACCATGAAATTATATCTCAACCGTTTGGTAGAGGCCTATACTGGAACTTGTTAAAGAATTTTTTTTTTAAATATAGTTCATAGAAAAAAAAATGCAATGAAAAAAAATCTTGCTGTAGATGTTAAAGACTTGTAATTACATTGTTATCTAATACATAATATTGTTATATAATTATCTGGCTATGCTGGGTGCTTAGCAATTTCATACTGATTTGGGGGGTGGAGTTAAGGACTGAGTTTTACCAAATGTGTTTTTTTCATGCTCAAGTAATGTACAAGTAAAAATGAAAACAAAATCAAACCTGGCACCAATTAGTTTTTTAATAACTGATAAAATTAGATGAGAAGGTGGGCAGAAAGGGGAGGAGTTAGCAGTATTTGGGCGAAGATGTCATCAGTAATTGGGAATAAATGAAATCATTCAAGACAATGCCTGACATCTTATAGGTTGTATGAGTATGATGATGGTCACTTTTATCCATTAGATGTTGTACATGAACACCAGGATGTCATTGAGCTGTGCATCAATATAGTCATCTCCTGTTGTAATTAACAATGCTGTGTGTGTGTGTGTGTGTGTGTGTGTGTGTGTGTGTGTGTGTGTGTGTGTAGATAGTCTGTCGTCTAAAGGAGAGGAGAGGCTGTTCCGTCGTCTCTTCCGTAAGTATAATCAGTTCATCCGGCCAGTGGAGAACGTGTCAGACCCAGTGACGGTGGAGTTTGAGGTTTCCATCTCTCAGCTTGTTAAAGTGGTAAGGCGCAGTGCAAGTCCTTGATTGTAAACTGATTTATATCTGCTTCTTTACTGAATTATATCTGCTTCTTGTTTGTGCCTGGTAAAAAAAAATACATTCTAGCCCTTTTGACAGCTCCCGACTTTTTTGCAGTGCAACTTTTATGACACAGAAACCTGTGCATGGTGAAATGATATGAAATTCCATGAAGAAGATTTTCTCCAGGATGCAAACCTGGTTATTTTTAAAGCTGAATGTTAAGCGCAAGCAAGATGTTGAGCTCTGTTTACTCCCAGAACTGAAAATAATTTAATATTGTTATATTAATATTTAAACGGTCACTGATGAGTTGAGAGCTTCGGAACAATGTTAAGAATCACATTAAATATCTGGGAAAATATATAATTAATCATAACAAAATCTAGGTTAATTTTCACACTTTTGGGAAAGAAGGTTGGCTAAATTAGCTTTCTGACATATAACATATTTATCAATTCCTTCTACATCTTTGATCATGTTGATACAATTCCAGACCCTTTAATGTTCCGCTCAACTTTTTGGTAGAGCACATTTTAATTCACTATATCTTTAATCACTATAAATATTATTATATTGTGCGAATATATGTATCTTTTACTGTGACGTGACATCTCAACCGTTTGGTAGAGGCCTATAATTGGGGCCTTTTAAACAATTAAAAATTGATTGTTGTTATTCTAAGGTGTCGTAGTGATGAGCACTGTCACCTTGCACCTCCAGGGTCCGGGTTCGATTCCCGTTTCTGTGTGCATGGAGTTTGCATGTTCTTCTTGTGCTTAGTGGGTTGTCTCCGGGTACTCCGGTTTCCTCCCACAGTCCAAATATATGCAGGTTAGGCTAATTGGTGGTCCCAAATTGCCCATAGTGTGTGAATGTATGTGTGTGTGTGCCCTGTGATGGATTGGCACCCTGTCCAGGGGGTACTACGCCTCAAGTCTCCTGGGATAGGCTCCAGGCCCCCCTTGACCCTGAATACAGGATATTGTGTTGCTATGAGAGAGTGTTGCTATTCTTGTCCAACGGATAGAAAAATATGTTAAATAATAAGAAACTTATTACCCTAAGTTGAGATTCTTGACCCCTCGTTCACTGCAACAAGTAACTGACCATACCAGTGATCCAATCTCAATAAATATTTTTTAATTGAACTGATTCAAATCATTTAAAATACTAAATACAAAGAGTATATTCTTCTTGCACATATATAAAAGCATATAAGAACACGTTCCAGTTCCTGTCAAATACTGTTTAAAGCAGTGTCCAATTACTGTCCCCTTCCAGGAAAATTCCTGCACCACTTTATTTTTCCGTTCTGATGGAACCTCTTTTTTTCCATCACCATCAGGTCAGAAAGTATACAACAGGGGCTGAAATTTCCGCTCTCAGCTCCCAGGATGTCCTGCAGGCACTGTGCTAAAAGCTGCAGATTAAATTATCCTCTCCACAGTTATCTATCCAGTGCCACAAGCTTTCTATCCCTGAACAGAACTCTAGCCTGCATTCTCGTATTGCCTGTAACATGTTCTCGTTACCGAGCCCTTCGCCTAGCCAGTAGCTTAGCTGTTGCCATTTTAGGAAATGTCCTGATACTTTACAAACAACATGTATTCCATGACCTCAAGCACAGGGACACCATAACCCAAGAAAACAGCTAATCTGACAATGCTGCCAGCTAGCATGCTTAAACACAGTAAGCTGAGTGATTAGCTCGTCTATTAGCAAGCAAATTGTGATGGAAGAAAAGAAAATCTGTATTGGAATGAAATTATTACTATAGAAAAAGTTTTGAAAGAGATTTTCAACTATTTAAAAGGTACATTTTAACTTAGCGCACTGGCTAGCATGCTAGACACGTCATGGGGTGGATGTTTACCTCGCTTATTAGCAACTAAGCATTGAAGGGAATTTAAGATTAGTACTGTATTGCATTAAATACAGTCTTTTAAATATTGAAGGAGTTTTTACCTCAAAGTTTTTTTTCCCCCTCCAGTGATAAATAATTAATTAAAGCTTGCTGAACCTTCCTAAAACTTGCTAATTCTGTTTTGTTTTATATAAATTCCTTTCCTCTTTGTCTCTGTTTTTCCTCCCTCTCTTTCCCTTTTACTCCAGGATGAAGTCAATCAGATCATGGAGACCAACCTGTGGTTAAGACATGTAAGTCATATTTACATAGTAAAGTGGTCTACTTGAAACCCGGTGGTTACCCAGTGCCATATTTTGGTGACACAATTAGCTAATGACACGTACAGTGGTACCACAGCATACAATCTTTTCACCTTAAGAACTGAGATTTTGCGCGAAATTTGCAAATTGTTTTTAGATGCAAAACAATATAATTATAGTGTGAAATGTAGATATTGATTAATATTAGTAATATTTTTGGGTGGCATCTGCATTTGCATTATTTCCAGATAAAAATTTACAGTAGGAAGCTTGTTAAAGAATGTTAAAGAAATGTCTCTTATTACAGCTTGGTGGAAAAAATACTTGCAGCTTGCATGGGAATTTGCCTAATTAGAAAGAAGTGTTGAATTCATGTTACAATCAAATGGTAATATAATCTTCCCAACTCTACAGCCTCTGCCTGTACGCAGGGTCAAGCGAGACAAAAAGGAAGGTTAAGACTTCAAACCCTGAAAAACTTGTGTTGCTTCTGGTTGTTTTTGGGGTGCCAGAACTACCGATTTTCTTCCCATCAGTGTGTGTTGTGCAAGTCTACACACTTTTTAAACACATTCAATCATTATATTAAGGACAGGAAACTCTTATTTTATATGAAACGGGATTAGATTCTAAGTCTAATAACATTTGGGAAATGCACTGCAAAGGAATACCGTTCAGTTTTGTCCCGCTCGATCCAGCGTACAGTCAGATGCTGTAGAGCTGCGTGGATTATATTGCGGTTCGATTGTAACATGAATACAACATTTCATTCAATTTAGGTCAATTCCTGTGCACATCTATTTCTCAACAAGCTGTTATATGAGATATTTATGTAGTTATATACTGTATAGAGACAGCAGATGTTTTGGTGTGTGTGTGTGAGTGTGTGTGCATGTGTGAGAAAGAGAGATGGTATAGTAGACACTCTGAGGTGTATATATATATATATATATATATATATATATATATATATATATATATATATATATATGTGTGTGTGTGTGTGTGTGTGTGTGCATGTGAGTCTTAAAGAGGAAAGACAAAAGCTTTAAGAGTTCCTGTGTATGTGCCCCATGACCTTATGAACTTGTCAGTTATTCCAGCTTTCTGGAGAAAATCCATTTATCCTGTTAATAATTGATATATTTTTCCCCAGACTGTTAAAAAAAAAAAACACTCTTTAACCCTTCAGGCACCAATGCAGTATAGTTAAAGATACGAGAGGAACAGTTGTACAGTTAAAGATTTGAAAAAGACCAGGCTTTTGTCATTAGAGTACTGTATGTGTTGCGTGTGTTTTGTTCATACTGAGACGCTTTTCTGCTCACCACGGTTGTAAAGATTGATTTTTTGAATTGTCATAGCATTCTTGTAGCATGAGCCATTAAATATGAATGCTTAGCAAGTCGAATTGTTATTCGATTGAAAGTTCTCTCTTTCTTCACATCTCTACTATCGAGAAATGGGGACAGTATTTCTCCGGTTGTTTCAGAAGCATGATGTGCCGTGTGTGGACAGCGTGATAGTGTCAGTCATGTTGTAGCAGTGAATCACATCCTGTGTGTGATGAGTGACTCTCCTGCGAACACACACACACACATAGTACTTTATACATAAATAATTCATAACCGCATGAGTGACTGTCTAATGCAGAATATGATGGAAATAAATAGAGAAATGGATAAATAAATATACGTTGTTCTATCTAATGGATGCCAAATGTTTGAATGGATCTTGGAATCTGCTACACAACGGCAGTATAAGACCCCCTGCTTCGGGGACGGTAATTTGAAACTAACTAACAAAGCCCGGATGAGTGGCGCGAAAAAAGAGAAAAGAGAGAAAAAATCTCGAATCCTGAAGATTCCACTCCTCAGTCCAAGACGGCAGAATTGCCCGGATACTTTTTGCATGAGAGGAATGGTGCTAACTCATCCCGTCAGTCAGAGTGACACTAACCCGTCTTGAGCATCTTTGAGGTCATGTATCCTAGGGTGTTCAGCTGTGCTGAGGCCGCGCATGAGCAGTAGTGGCCGGTGTGGCAACTTCACGTGTCTGAGAGGAAGCACATGCTGTTCTTCACTCCTTACTGCTTCGTACTGTAGCTATCCTGACAGGTCAGAACGAGTTGCTGGAAAATTGGAAAATGAACAAATTGGGAGAATGTGGGGTAAAATAAGGGGGTAAAAAAAAAATCACAGTTGTTATCTTTTGATGGAGGCCACAATATCTGTAACAAATCTGTTCACCACTGAATCTGACACACCAAATTGCTTTGATTGGCAGCCAGTAAAACCTCATACAGATGGCTGTGACTGACTCACTGACAGCTGGTGAAATAAACCACACCTTCCATTGCTAATGATATCACTTAACATAACTCATCAATGCCGGTATTCTTATTCTTGCATAACTCGATTCCCCCCTCCCAATTTGGTTACTAGCCAAATCGCATCTACGAGCTAGCACTGTCTATCCACTCAACCAGAGAGCATGGAAACCAGCGTTGCTTCCTTTGAGACACCTGAAGCCAGCCACCTAACGCTTTCAAACTGTTGCTTCAGAAGAGGACAGCGTAACACTATAGGAAGAAATGTTGTCCTCTTCTGCATACATGAGCTCATATAGGGCACCATTATCGGCCAGTGTTACAGCAGGGAGAGTACCATCCCTCCCACCAAGGCAGCTTCAAATTACCGATGTGACCTATTAACAAAGTTTCCTCCCCACTTTGGTGTCTTTTACGTCTTGTAGATATGGAACGACTACAAACTGAAATGGACTCCAGCAGAATTCGACGGCATCGAATACATCAGGGTTCCATCCAATAAGATCTGGAGGCCTGACATTGTGCTCTACAACAAGTAAGCATCATCAATCAGGCAAATGTAACCAAATTGTAAAGTTACAAAAAAGAATGTTTCCCTTTCAGGACCGTTTAGGAACCTTACAACCCTGTCAAAAGTTCAAAAGTTATTTACAGATGTGCATGGATTTGTCTCTAACCACCTTGTTGTCCCAGTGCTGTAGGTGACTTCTTGGTGGAAGACAAGACCAAAGCTCTGCTGAAGTATGATGGCACCATCACCTGGGTTCCTCCGGCTATCTTCAAGTCCTCCTGCCCAATGGACATCACCTACTTCCCCTTTGACTACCAGAACTGCTCGATGAAGTTCGGTTCATGGACATATGACAAAGCCAAGATTGATCTGGTGCTGATTGGCTCCAGGGTCAACGTCAAGGACTTCTGGGAGAGCGGAGAGTGGGAGATAATCGACGCTCCAGGCTACAAGCACGACATCAAGTACAACTGCTGTGAAGAGATCTACACAGACATTACGTACAGCTTCTACATCCGTCGCCTGCCTCTGTTCTACACCATCAACCTCATCATCCCATGCCTCCTGATTTCTTTCCTGACCGTCCTCGTCTTTTATCTTCCTTCAGATTGCGGAGAGAAGGTGACTCTCTGCATTTCCGTTCTCCTTTCCCTCACCGTCTTCCTCCTGGTCATCACCGAGACCATCCCCTCCACTTCTCTCGTCATCCCCCTGATCGGGGAGTACCTGCTCTTCACCATGATCTTCGTCACGCTCTCCATCGTCATTACCGTCTTCGTGCTCAATGTGCACTACCGCACACCAACCACGCACGCCATGCCGTCCTGGGTACGAGCCGTCTTCCTGCACTCGCTGCCCAGAGTTATGCTAATGAGACGTCCCATGGACCAATCGGAATCCTCTGGAAAAGCCAGTTTGCCTGAGGGATCATCTGGGGAAGGAGAAGGTAAGAAAAGGAAGAGCAGTTGCAGCAACTGTTTGGAGTTTGGTGAGGGGAAAGCGAGGGAGCCGGAGGTGAAGAAAGGGCCGTGTCCACGCCATCCGATGAAAGAGCCTCCCGAAGGGGATTGTGGGAAACAGAGTCGACAGCCGAGTGGCGTTAACACGGTGGTGGCGTTTTCAGTGGTTTCGCCTGAAATCAAGCAGGCCATCGAGAGCGTCAAGTACATCGCCGAGAACATGAGGAGTCGCAACAAGGCAAAAGAGGTGTGAGCGCACATACACATTTATGCATGCAACACATGTTTATAATGTAAACACATATCACAAATTTTTACAGTTTAAACATGTTTCTTCTTATTTGTATTTCATCCCTGGAGTCTTTTTACTTTCTCACATCATCACACGCTTTGTTTTGTCGTATTTACATTCTTACTACTGTACCACAGAACATCCTTGTATTTACAATGTTTTAAAAACCTATTTTTACTTCATTTTTTGATTCTTTCATCACATTTTCTTTTACGTTCCCTTTTTGTTTTGCTAACCCTTCTACTTTTTTTTACTTTCCCTCTTTCTTTCTTTCTTTCTTTCTTTCTTAACCAGTTTCTTCATTGTTGCATTTTTTCTATGTCTACGTTCCTCCATTGCCCACATTGTTCATCCCTTTATTGTTTTTCACTCCATCCCTTCATTCTTTCATTACTCTACCATTTTGTCTTCTTCTTAGTTTTTTCTCTTTTGTCTCTCTCTTTAATGCTTAATTTTTTCACATTTTTATCCATTCTTTCCATTTTTCCTCTTTCTTTCTTTCTTTCTTTCTTTCTTTCTTTCATATGTTATGGTTTTTATCTCTCTGCTTAAAATTTTAATTTTTTACTTACACCACTTTCCTTTCTTTCTTTCTTTCTTTCTTTCTTTCTTTCTTTCTTTCTTTCTTTCTTTCTTTCTTTCTCTTTTACATTCCTTCAATCTTTATGTTTTGCCCTACTTCCTTTTTTCCTATTGAACATAGAACCATAGAACATTAATTTAATGACAATTGTTTAAAAAACATTTTACTCCATTCTGGCTTTGATGTCATCTTTTTTTCCTTTTTGTTCATTATTTCTTGTTTCAATACCTAGACTCTAACTTTTCTACTTTTCTCTCCTTCCAATCTTTTTTCATTCAATGTTTTCTCTGTCATTAGTCTTTATTTGTTTTTTTCTTTTTTGTTTCTTTTTTGTTTCTTTCTTATGTACCTGATTTCACCATTGCTGCATCTTTTCTCCTTTTTACTTTACACTCATCCGCTTATTCTAACATCCTTTCTTCCATCACTACACCCAATTTCAATAACTTTATTTTTATTTTTCCATCCCTCCATCCTTTCTGTTTTTGTTTTACTATCCTTTGTGTCTGTTTCTTTCTTTCTCCCACCCATACCTTGTGGTTTTCATTCCTTTCTTTCTTTTCCCTTTACCATATATATATTTTTATCATCAACCTTTTTACTTTCTTACTCCACTAATTCATTTATTGCCCCAGTCTTTTCTTTTACATGTCTCTGGATTCTCCACTTTTTCTCCACTGTTTGTGTCATCCACTCTTTCTTTCTTTCTTTCTTTCTTTCTTTCTTTCTTTCAGTCATTTAATTTCTTTTTGGATTTTGTAACATCATCATTGCTGCATCTATTCATATTCATATTGCTGATCTCACAAACCGTTAATATGCTCATTCGAATAAACCAGTGTGTACAGATGAGCTTTGCATCTATAAATATGTCATCTCTCTGTGAAGGTCTCAGTGTTTGATATGGAAATTCTTCACACTTCTTTATCCCACGTTCCCTCCTTCTCTTCGTCGTGATGCAGTTATCGCTGTCGCTGCCAGCACTGCCCGTGGTAATAATTATGATCCGTTAGCTTACACTTTCTTATGCTTTGCGTTTTAGGTGGAAGACGATTGGAAGTACGTTGCCATGGTAATTGACCGAATCTTCCTGTGGGTGTTCGTGCTGGTGTGTGTGCTCGGAACAATGGGACTCTTCTTCCAGCCCCTCATCAGTTTCCTCGCGTGACAGCTGACAGTGATCGCACGTTCCTGACCAGTCCGAGACACACCAGTCACTCGAATTCCACCAGTCACAAGAAAGATTCCAAACACAATCAGCGAGAAGAAACACAGAGTCTCACGTTCTCACAATTTTTCGGTTACTTTGTGCACCCATCAGACATAAAAGTATGACCACCTGACTAATATTGAGTAGGTTCCCACCTTTTGCTACCATAACATTACTGCACTGTGTGTTCTACAGTAGGTCTTCTATTGGGTCAAAGTACACGGGTCAGCCTTCACTCCCCATGTGCATCAGTAAGTCTTGGCCACCCAGTTAACCAGTTTTCCTTCCTTTTGGTATGTCCTGACCACTGCAGACCAGGAACATCCCACAAGAGCTGCAGTTTTGGGCTTGCTCTGACCCAGTCCTCTAGCCATTACAATTTGGCCCTGGTCAAAGTCACTCAAATCCTTGCCCATTTTTTCTGCTTCTAGCACTGCCTAATATACATACCACCATCTTCCAGGCACCATTATAATGGTAACTACTGTAACTACTTTGACCAAATTGTGATGGCTAGATAACTGGGTCAGAGCAAATCCAAAAGTGCAGCTATTGTGGGATGTTCCTGGTCTGCAGTAGTCAGGACATACCAAAAGGAAGGAAAACCGGTGAACTGGCGACAGGGTCATGGACGGCCAAGGCCCACTGATGCACATGGGAAGCAGAAGTAGTCCGATCTAATAGAAGAGCAACTGTAGCTCAAATTGCTAAAAAAAAAAAAAAAAAAAAAAAGTTCATCCTGGTTCTGATAGAAAGGAGTCCGTACACACAGTGCATCTCAGTTTTTGGTTCCAGAAGCCGGGATCTACTCAATATTAGGTGGGTGGTCATAATATTATGGCCGATCTGGGTGTGTTATAGTACAGCTAAAGTGTGTAGAGGTCTGCGCAACAACAAAAAACACAACTGATATTACTATAAATTTACAATACAGTAATTTATATCGAATACAATACAATACATTTATTCAGAGCCAGTTAAGCAAATGCTGAAGGTCTAAAACCTGATGTGTTCATGTCCATGATGAAGGTCTTGAAAAGCTACAGTTTGGCCAAAATTGTTGAGTTTGATCAAAATAATTAACACAAAATAAAGCGCAAAGCCATTTGATCTCTATGGACTGGCATTGGCAGTAGAATGGGTCGTCCTGAAAACGTCACTGTCTTTAACCCTCCCAGCAGGAACACGAACGTAGGATGAATGTTGTATTTATGTTGTAATGATGTCGCAATCATGTTGTTTTCAAAAGTTAGAATGACTGAACGATCCAAACACAACGTTGCAAACACAAACTCTGCATATTAACATTGACAAATCAACGTCGCAACAACGTTTTGACAACCAAAAGATTCCTGTTGGGCTTGTACAGTAATATCACAGGGCGTCACCTTTGCTACAAGACTCGCTCGGTCTCACAAATGCACTTCAAAATGTTGTAGAGTGGCGGTAGTGAGAGTTGCAAAGGAGGGACCAAATTTATGGCAATATCCATGGTTTTGGAACATTGTCTCCAATAAGCTCATATAGATGTTAAAGGTCGGGGGTCCAGATCAAACCGAAATCAATTGTATGCACCAAACCATCATCCTACTCAGGAAAATAAAGAGAGGTTCCATGGTTGGGAGTGGTCCAGATACCCGGTCCACATCAAAAACAAAAATCTGAATCAAGTGTGAAAGCCAACCATTATTAATGCTTGATCGGTTCAAGTTACTTCCTGTTTTGAGTTTCATAATGGCACGATGATGACCCAGGCCTGACGACATGTCATGTTGATATAAAAGGAATTAAAAATGCCATTTTTTGGTACTTAGTTGAACCTAAAACTCCATGTTCAAACCTGACATATTGAATTGAGCAATTTGCAATGATAAGCCCCATGAACCCAAAATCAAACCAAGGTGCGAAAACGTTTTAGGAGATATTGATTAGTGGAAAATCTTGTTTAGTTCGTGATTGTTGATCAACTTTAACAACAATCACCTTTTTATACAGCATAAACGCAGGAATCCTTATAGCGAAAGTTGTAAAAACGAGCTCCTCCCCATCCTAAATTTTGTAATTTTACTCGATGTATTGAATGAACAATAATAATAATAATAATAATAATAATAATAACAAAAATGACTCACACAGGTCCTGTGTTTGCCACGTGTGTGTGTGTTTGGTAGCATCACTTTTATCCATTTTTCCATTATGTCGTATTGTGATTTCTTCATCTAAGGACTTGAGCAGGATGTTTGACACAAAAACCAACCACTTTGCACATAAAAATGCAAATCCCTTTAAAAAGACTGCATGATTTACTAAACGCTGCTCGTTTTCCCCCACGTTTCTCTCTCGAAGACATCTGCAATCCTTTTCTCAACATTTGCAGAAGCACAAAATTCTCTTGTTTAGAGCTGTTTGTACGTTTGTAAATCAGTTTTTTCTTCACTTATGTCCTTGAATTAAATAAATACTAAATGAAGTGCTGTCATTGTCGGTGTGTGCGTTCACTTGTTCGGGGAAATGTTTTCATGGTAATCTCTGGCTGCCTGCAGTGATGTTTTTTCTCCCTGACTTCAGTCACGTCAAACGAGCGTTTGAAGTTAAAGTTGCATTATCATAAGTGTTTCTCAAGGCAAGTGTAAAAACGCGACTTCATGTTCTGGCATGTGGATTATTCTTCATGTAAACATTACTGAAATTCCGTCACATCATGGAGTGAATTGAAGCTTGGGAGAATTTTCCTCCATGTCAAGCTAATTTGGCTAATCAGGTGTATGAGTACCATGCAAATGTGTGTTTTGAATTGAAATCTCCAGTGTCAGCACATGACTCGTTTCATAATAAAAAATATATATATTTAAACTATACAAAAAAATCCTAGTTTCAAGCTCTTTGAAAGTTTATTTTGGGTGAATAAACCTGAGGTAATTAGCTTTATCTAAATAAAACACTTGCCCCTTTGAGGCTTTCATACATTATTAGGGACAATAACACATTTAAACAAAGTGTATCTTTTAGGTGGATGTTTCTAAACATGGCAATCGTCCTTGCCATGAAAAAGAAGCAGTCGATGGCGAAGTTTGGTGTTGCCAAGGCTGGGTATCTTCCTCGAGAAAAGTCACTAGGTTTTTCCATAAGATACGATAAGATTAATCCAGAGGGAACTTGCGGAAGTGGAAAATGGGAGAAAAATGTCCAATCAGAATCTTCAAAGCCATTTTTAACATAAATAATTTATGTTTATTAATAAATTCTTAGCAAACTGTGGTTTACATGTCCGATAATACTTTATTTAATGCCTTCAAATATAATTGTATTAAAAAATATATTTATTTGTAAATTAAATGGGATTAGATGAGATGACGATGAAACACAATGCTACAAAAATTACTTCAAAACCAAAATCATGCCAAACCAATCAACTGAGCGAACTGAAGTTTGGTTTTAAAATAAGAAACAATTAATTTTGAATAAAAAAAAAAAATAGTTTCTACTAGCGCTAGTGCTTTTTGCTAGTTTTTAGGAATTTGTTTCTTGAAAAAAGCTCAATTCACTCAAGGAGACATTTTTGGCTTGCAATTTTAATGATATTTGACTAGAAATAAGCTTAAAAATCATACATTTGGTTTGTGATAATCATTTTTTAAGTAATTATAGATAGGTTTGGCAGGATTCAAGGGTATTTCACTTGCTAAGATGTCATTTTTTAGCTAACCGATTAAAATTTTTTTAAATTTAGGTTTTAGGTTAATTATGCTAATGTCTCAAGTTAATTAAACTAATAATTTAACTACATACATTATACACTAAAGTCTTGGCTTAATTACTAATTACTGAGCTAATGTTGACATCATCATCAAAATAAGCAACATTCATTTTCATTTAAAAGAAATCTCATTCAAATCCTGTATTAGACTGCAAAAAAGATGTTACCATCTTAGCAGATAATTTTACAATTTTTTAGGAATTTATTTCTTATTCTAGGAATTTTCAAAATTCTCTGCCAATACAACAAGACATATCATATTTGTGGTTGTCTTTGAAGAAATTATAGATATATTTGGATAGATTCAAGGACATTTCACTTACTTTGATTTTTTTGCTGTGTAAAAGCTAACTAATGCTAGTTAATTCAACTATTAATTCAACTAATATTGAATGTTAAATAAATAAAAAAGGTTAATTGAAAAAAAGTCTTGCATTAATTACTAATTGAGCTAATATTATACAGTATATTAAAGCCACATATTAAGAACTTCAGATAGCTGGAAAACTTTGCTTTACTAAAAATCACATAGCATTTAGCATCCGCTATATATACGGATCTACTACCACACATGGTCAGAAGCTCGAGTCACACGTTTGGTCTGACGGCAGCTGATCTCACCGCAGATGGAAACGTCTGAGTAATGAAGAGCTGTGAGCTAGCCAGCTTACTAATTAATTCGCGTTACAGCTTCGTCACGGACGAAAACAAAATCAACGCGATCAAGGAGCTTGTGCATTAATGAATTTCATAAGCCGATGCTCCGATTAGCCGAATCCATTTCATGTAAATGAGCGTACAGGAATAAATCCTGGGAGCATAAGTAGGTTGAAGATGTGAAAGGAGAGAGTTCTGTCTCTGGGGCATCACACACACACACACACAAAGCTACTAAATCAGATTTTGCGCTAAATCAATAGCAGCAGCTGTTGTGTAATGCTAAAGCAAAAATTGCTGAACCAGTTAACTCTAGCTCTAGCCTTGTTTTGATAACCTGTTTAATACTGGTTTATATTTATTTTACTATCACAGGTACGTTAGCAATACTTTTATATTGACTGATAATGCAAGGCCAAGCCTGTATGCGATAGTGCTAGTTTGTGAAAGTTTTTTTTTTTTTACATCAAGGATTAACTATTACGTGAAATTAACTAACTATAGAGCTTCCAATTCGTTACAGTGCTAGGATTAGAAGAAGAAAATGATGAAGTGTGACATTTTGTTTGTATGTTGTACTTTAATGCTACTCTGTGGATTAGCATCTGTTATGTTGTGAGGTATTTTGGAGTCATGCTAATTTGCTAGTATCTTGTTTAGCTTGTTTATATTTAAAGCAGGTGTGATGTGTTATAAAAAATTTTTTTAAAAAAGCTCTGGTGCTAGTTCATGTTTTAGTCTGTTTATTTGCTAATTACGCTAAATGCTGCTTTAGCTCTTTGTACTGATATGGGTTTATCTCCATCCTGTGATAAACTACTGCTACAACGCTAGTTCCTGATCTAATATTAATTTGTCATTTAGCGAGTTTAATATTATGTTGTATAAACATGTCTATAATTCATTTTTCTGTGAGGTGTTAGGATGCCTTTAATCTCTCTCTCTCTCTCTCTCTCTCTCGTTATGTGTGTGTGTTTGTGTGTGTCTTCATCTCTAATCGGATCAGAGACTCATTGACTTAATGGCCTTATGACTGGAACAGCACACAACATCTCTCTCTTGTTCTCACTATCTATCTATCTTCTGTGTGTGTGTGGTTCAGTACGTTCTTTTCATTTTTCTTACCCTTTCTTTTTCTGTGTGTGTGTGTGTGTGTGTGTGAGAGAGAGAGAGAGAGAGAGAGAGAGAGAGAGAGAGAGTGTGTGTGTGTGTGTGTGGTTACTATATATGGAACCAGAGATTCTTGTCACAGCAACTGCATCCTCATCCTCATGGGCTGCTGTATTTTTGGTCTGCTCACACACTACCACCTACCCACATACACACATATATATACACACACACACCTGAGTCTAACAATGCTGGGTGTCGAACACAGACCTCAGCTGAAGTGTGCACATATCTACAAACCACGTGTGACTGGAAATTGACATTTTCACACATATGGATATGCCCTTGCTCAAAGGCTCAACAGTGGCAAATTGGCAGTGCTGGGGCTCGAACCCCCGAAGTTCCAATCAGAAACCAAGTAACCTACAGATTTCACATTTTTTTTTAAAAATCTATGTTAAACAACCATTAGCTTTTGTTTCTTCCCAGCAGGAACAGGAAGAACATTTTAACATGAGCATTTTGGCTACATTCTTATGAACACACTGCCATCTTTCTTGCTTACCTGAGACTTTGTTACCACTAGCATTAGCATTAGTGTCCTATTTAATGTTACCATTTCACACGTGGTTTGATTGTCATTTGATTGTCATCTGAAGGGTAAGTGCTTTTTCTATATCTCCCTTCAGAGCCTGGAGATGGATTGTTGACTTGAGGTAAAACAAAAAAGTCTCAACTGAAAATATTAAATTGATCAAATTTCCAGCAGTTTCCTTCCTTTAATATGCTCTTGCTAGCTAGCTAAGGTCGCTTGCTCCACATATTTTTTTCCTTGACACTAACTGCGTTATTTTTCTTTTGTGCCCATTGACTGTATGCCGGGACTTAACAAATAACATCGTAAATTCTAGTTTTATTCCAGAATAACAACATTGAAATATTCCCCCTGCTGTAAATAACAGGAGTTAAATGTATTTATTGAGCTTGATGCCCTCTGGACCGTTAACACCCGCCGCGGTAACCGGCATCGCGAGCATGCCTCGCACTCGGCACTTAATGATGATTCTAATCTTTCCCATAACCCCAATTCTCCTCAGCACGTCTGAGGAATAACGCGGCACGGCGCACAGCTGGAGCTGCGATCTGCACCGCAGACGTCCCTAAATAGAAGCTCGTTTGTGTTCATGGGTTCAGCGGAAATGTTTAGGACACATTTATGAATAATAAACTGCAAGTCTGGCTCAGAGGATGGGGGAAGTGGGACTGAAGTGAACTTAAACTGATCCGAGATGTGTCTGTTTCTTAAATAAGAGCTTAGGAGGAGTGTGTGCGTGTGTGTGTGTGTGTGAGAGAGAGAGAGCGAGAGAGACAGAGAGACCAGGCTGTCACATGTCAGAGTGAATTTTACAGTTTAGACACTGTTCAAATTTTCTGAACATTTCAAAGTTTCTCCAAAAACTCTGCGTCTTAGCTTTTTTATATTTAAGGCTAATATGACTTAGCTTTTTAAATTTAACTCTAGTATGACTTGGCTTATTTATATTTAATGCTAGTATGACTTAGATGTTTATATTTAATGCTAGCTTGTTTCTATTTGCTACTAGTATGACTTAGCTTGTTTATATTTAATATTAGTTAGACTTAGCTTGTTTACATTTAATGTTAGTATGAGCTTGTTTATATATGTTAATGTGACTTATCTTGTTTAAATTTAACACTATGAGGTAGCTTGTTTATATTTATCTCAAGTATAACTTAGCTTGTTTATATATAACGTTAATGTGACTTAGCTTGTTTAAATTTAACACTAGTATGACTTAGTTACATTTAACACAAGTATGATTTGTTTATATTTAAGGCTAATATGGCTTAGCTTTTTCTATTTAATGCTAGTATGACTTAGCTTGTTTGCACAAACTGTAGGGCGAGTATGACTTAGCTTGTTTCATTTTAATGTTAGAATGATTTAGCTATTTTATATTTATTGCTAGTATAACTTGTAAATAATAATTAAATGCTAGTTTGTGGATTATCCCTTTTCATAAAATACTAGTTGATGAGTAAGCGGTTCGCTATGGTAATAATGGTAGTTTGTGCTAGTTTTTGGTCTAACCACATTTACTATAATGCTAATGTAAAGACATTTCCTTAGGAGTGACTTGAGGAACGTCAATGCTGTAAAGCCTTTTAGGACTCTAGCAGGACAGAAGGTCAATTAAATGATCAGTGAGGCGTCCCCGTCTCTCTTTTTACTCTATCCATCTATCCATCTCTCTATCTGTGTGTCTCTCTTTTTTTCCAATCCATGTCTCTCAGCCCTTTTCTCTGTGCTTATGAAGACATCTCTGGCTTTACCATAACAGAGTCAATGATATATTGTGGTATTCAGATATATTTTTGAAAACTGTCTGAGCTTAGTCTGAGGGAATGTCTGTGTGTGTGTGCGCGCGCGTGTGTTTGTGTACAGTTATGCCTTAGCTGTGGAAATGAATCTATGAATAATGTAAGCCACCTTATCTTTTAATGCGTCTCTCTCTCTCTCTCTCTCTCTCTCTCTCTCTCTCTCTCTCGCTCTCTAATGTAAACTCAAAGAGACAGCAGGGTTTGAACTTTTTGTCAATTTCACATCGCAACGTGTGTTTTGATGCAAAGTTCAAAAAAGGGTCTTTACATCAACTTTACATGACGAGACGTTAAAGTAAATGAGAAAATTGTGTGTACGTGAGAAACAGAGACAAAGAGAGAGACCTTTCCTCGATGTAGCTGACTGGAAGTAAGTAACAAGAAAGAAGCCAGTGTGTTTCTTAATAATTCATACAGATCTGAAGATGCTTGTGTTAAAGAAGAAGAAACGAGATAGAAGTCGCGTCACTAAAGAATTTCACATTTACCTATCTTAAGCTTGAACTAGCGTTTGTCTAAGAATTCTAAGAATTTTAACCAAAGTGTTCAGTACTGAATAAACAGACTGGTTTATTTATACCAGACTGATGCTAAAGCTTTCTGCAAAGGTGCGCCTAGACCTTTAAGCTCTACCTTAATCCAGGAGCAAATAAGATGGAAAAGCGTGTGTTTAATTATTTATTTGTTTGAAGACATGAACGGAAATTTCAAAGCCTAAAAGCCTCTTCTTCTTTTTTTCAGCCTGTGCTTGTCATATTAATATAAATAACTGTTTATCTCTTTCTTATTTTTCACTAAATATTTTACAGTGCGTGAAACAGCGCCACTGTAAATGTTATGCAGTATATGTGTGGTGAAACATGGTATTGCATCTTTACTGTAGATTAACGTCATGCCTGAAGGGAAACCTGGCTGCATTGGTTTCCCTTGGTAAAAATAAATTAATAAATAAATAAATAATAATAATAAAAAATACCAATAAATAAATAAATAAATAAATAAATAAGAATTAACCAAGTGCATAAGACTATTGTCATACATTTATCATGTGATCTGTTAAGACTTCCCAGGAAGTAAGCGTGAATTTGAATTTCCCTTTTGAAAAAAATCCATCCATCCATCCATCCATTCATCCAAGGAACCTCTGTAGTCCAACTAGGGACTGTGGAGTGGAAAGGAATTTATTCCCCCTTTTTTACGACCATTCACATGTGCACACACACCATATGCAATTTGGGAATGCCAGTTAGGCTAATCGGAATGTCTTTGGACTGTGAAAGGAAACTGGACTACCCAGAGGAAACCCACCACGCACAGGGAGAACACTCAAACTCCATGCACACAGACTCAGAGACGAGAATCCAACCCAGACCCTGGAAGTGCAAGGGAACAGTGCTAACCACTATCCACAAGCTACCGTGGGAAAAAATATGAATGAATAACCAGTCCAATGAGGCTACTGTCAGACTACTGACAAACTGTGATTATTCAGGACTATGCCAAGGGATAGTCCTGACAAATCACGGTTTGTCAGTGGTATGGCGGTTGTGCCAAGCTTGTGTGCAGACTGGATGGTCTGCTGTGGTGACCCTTGCCAGGAACAGCAACATACCAAAGGAAGCTAGAAGCCCATAAAGGTTTTGTCTCAGTAGGCTTTTTCATTTTCATTTCATGAGCTAAATCCATCCCTTTAACAGTAGCCATTACTAACTTTAAAGTAACATGTTGAAAGATAGGCTTTTAATCGCCTGAATAAGTATCCACGATCAAGTTCCTACTTTGACCAGGTCCTGTTTGGGTTCTTTGAGGTTTTTGTGGTAAAGAATAAATAAAAATGTCAAATACAGTGTGGTGTTCTTCAGGGCTCTGTATTAGGGCCAGTCAAATTTTCATCATGTAATTAGCAATGGTGTGGCATGGGGAAAACTTTGATGAAGCCTACTGAGGCAAAACCTTCAAGGGCTTCTAGCTTCTTTTGGTATGTTGTTGTTGCAGAACAGAAGCTTGGCACAACCGTCATACCACTGACAAACCGTCATTTGTCAAGACTATCCCTTAGCATAGTCTTGATAAATCACGGTTTGTCAGTGGTATGACAGTAGCCTCATTGGACTGGTTATTCATTCATATTTTTTGAAAGAAGCTGCTCTTACTTGGTAGGAATTACAAAACTAATGAAGAGAAACATAAAAATAAACAAATTCTAAAGTTAGCCAATTAAGTAGCTAGCTTGGTGAATCAGCAGCTGTATCTGACATTAGTTAGCCAGATTCCTTAGCAAGCTAGTTAATGTTAATGTTAATGTTTTACACTATAATTAATTATTTATGATTGATCATACTGTATTTGCTGGTTGGTACAGGTCGAAAAACATCATAGATTCCATCTTTTTTTTTCTATTTGCTTTCGTGGTTCTTCCTATGAGCTCTGCCCTTCTGAGCTCAGAGCGTATATGCTGTATATGGCTGGAGCTGCTGCTTATACAGTATGGGTACGGCATTCTTAATTTCCTTAAGCCCTTCATATATGCCATAACAAGGTTAATGAAAACTTCAGACTAGCGCAGACAGAACTAAGAGGAATGTGTGTTTCCTGTGTGAGAAAGAGGGAACACTGTTGTGTAGCCTAGTTTTAAAATATTACCATTTAGAGTCTATTGTGTTTGGCCCATTTTTTCCCACTCAGCCACTGTGAAATGAAACTTTACCACACAATAGAAGGAGCCATTTCATACCAACACTTATTTGGACGCCGCACATTTGCTCTCTTAGAGTGAAAAAACACATCCTGGCCTAGTTTCAAAAGAAGACAATAATGATTTTTGTTGTAGTTGCCGTTGTTCTTGTTGTTCAAAGGCTCGGGTCAAGATTATCGACCGCCCTAGAAATCTGCACCATGTAGTGCGGATCAGATTTTTGTTCCACGCGCGAGATTTAGAGGTACTGCATCACGATTAAGTGTTAGCGTTCGTCTTGGAATAAAATACGAGAAGTTTGTGAGTGCTGGAGATATCCGTACCGAATGAGTCACTGAGCTGCGTTAGAACCCTCGATCAAAGAATTTTACGAGGCAATATAGGGAAAAGTTCAGGCAGGAATTTATTTTCATCTCCCACAGAGACGTGCAAAAAAAACAACAACAAGGCGCTATTTTCCGCTCTGCCCATGGGCTGCGAGGAATAAAAGCGACTAAAAGGTTTAACAAACCCACGCCTTCTAACCTTCACCTGTCATTCGAACCTGAATCCCCCCTGACACTGCGTTTGTGAAAAAGACTTATATGTGAGAGTTGATGATACAAGATCATCTCCGTTTTTGAAACAAAAACTCACACAAGTTTGTTTCTTTAATGTGCAAAGCATAAAAAAAGGTTTGTGTGTGTGAGAGAGAGAGATTTATTTTTTCTCCTTGTTCTCATTTATGGCTTCCAGCATGAGTATTTTTTTTATTATTATTGTTGTTATTATTATTATCACTATTATTATCAATTCATTAATAATATGATCAACCCCCCCAAGTATAATTATAACAAAACGATGAGAGCCAAGGTTGGTGAATCACACACACACAAACACTCATTTCTCTCTCTTCGTCTCTCACGTCCCCTTTCTCCATCTCCTGTTATCATTTCTGAGTCATTACTCCTGTTATTTTTTTTCTTCCTCTTTCCAAAGCAATCTCCATCCAAAAAAACAAACAATACGGTCAAAAGTATGTGGACTCTCTCAGACCGTTTCCCTTGATTGACAGCAAACCCATTCATGCATCATGCACAAAGCAAGCTCCATGAAGACACGGCTCTGCAAAGGAGTGAAGTTGTGGTAGTGTATCGAATCAAGTTTCCTGGGCTGACCCCTGACCTAGAACAAATTGGAACACTTTCTGAACCTTGCGTCATGACTTGTCCAGGATCTGCAACTGGTCTCCTTTAGACCTGACCCTAAGTAGCTGTCATCCAGAGCCAGAGCCGTTTGGATCCCCTTAGAGATTCTAGCTGATCAAGGCACCTTAATTTCATTCATGCGCATAAAGCAATCCAGTATATTCCAGCCTGCCACCAACGAGGCTCTGTGAAAGGTCAGAGATAACAAAACGTGACAGCTTTACCACCAGACAGGCGGTCCCTGTCGCTTTTGAGACAGTGTGGTGAGGTGGATTGAGACCATGATGCTCAAAATGAGGTGAGGTTGTCTAATCGAACAGACTGTGGTTTGTTTGTCAGGAAGTCCAGGTTCCAGTTACAGCAGAGTGGTGTTCTGATGCCAAGCTGTTTCAGCTTCAAGACTACCTTAGAAGGGCTGACTGTATTGAAATCTGAGCTAAAATCGAAGAATAACATCCTGGCATATATGTCGGGGTTGTCCAGGTGAGTCAGGGAAGAATGGAGCACCGTGGAAATGGCACCCTGTGTTTGTCCAGAGCAGGTGGCAGACAGGCTTGAAGGTGGATGAGGACCAGTCTTTCGAAGCACGAGATGAAAGTCACTGAGTGCAGTTGCGGCGGAGTGCTCTGGCGCTGGCACAATGGTAGCAGGAAAGGACAGTTGCAGAGGCCAAGATTCCCCTCCTCATATTGGCTCTGGTGGTGCTGTAGGCCTCCCGGTCTCCAGACCTGAAGGCTGCGTTGGTTCACCCAAACCTTCTAAATGTGGAA
>CM059225.1:4588664-4746164 GCA_030347435.1 Clarias fuscus
CCATGCAATAAAAAACATATAGGCTACTGGATTTATGTAGCGGAGAGTGCAATGCACGCATTAAAATGAGGAAGAGCTGCATGTGAGCAGGGCACTGTTTCCAGGAATCTCAAAATGGCGAGTGGAATGCACCTTTGATCTCCACAGCATGGACGGTCGTGAGCTCACTGCCGGAGCTTCCGTGGGTCTGTAAATTTTGAATGGAACCAGATCTTGTAACCCTCCTGCCAAGGAGGAAAAGGTCATGGCCCCTGTTACCAGCTGGGAAAATCCACCCAGTCGCCAGACGTCACAGAGGACTCCCGTTTGAGGCCAAGAGAGCTGGGTGGAGCCGTTCCACCCACCAGACCTGCATTAAATTAAATTACCCGTTTTCTTGTAAGACTCTCGCCTTGTGTTCATGCTTTATGGTACCACCCATGCAAAAAAAGGGTTGAACCTGTTACACTATCTACTTACACAAATCAGAGTGTCCTCTCCATCTGTATCTGGCATTTCACTATAGTCAGGTTGTTGTAATTGGTCTGTAACTGGTCTCTCTCTTTAGTCAGGGTGTCATAACTGGTCTGTAACTGGTCTCTCTCTTTAGTCAGGGTGTCATAACTGGTCTGTAACTGGTCTCTCATTTTAGTCAAGTTGGTATTATTGGTCTGTAACTGGTGTCTCTCTTTAGTCAGGGTGTCTTAACTGGTCTGTAACTCATCTCTCTCTATCGTCAGGATGTTGAATTTGATCCACAGCAGTGTGACAGCAACCATCAGGAGAACACACAGCAGCACCGCACACACTGCAGTCAATGTACAACACCTGCTGCATGCAGTGGCTCCTCCTAGGGGTAAATGGACACAAAAACACTTTTTGTCTCTCCACATACAGTATACAGTTTAGTTTTGACATCAATAATATCAAGGCCTTTCAGCAGTGAGCTACACTGGGGTTAGATTGGAATACTGAGCTTAACTCTTTCAAGGTGTTATTTATTTATTTATTTATTGGTGCCTTTGTCACCAAAACACATTGTACTTTGAGATAAAATTAATTTTTTTTAATTTTGTGTTTTGTAACAGAAGTGTTAAATGTAAAGCCCTGCCTATTAACCACAAGACAAAGCAGTATGTGTGTGCTCTCTCTCTCTCTCCCTCACACTTTCACTCTTTCAAAAATTGCACTCATGCCTTGACACACCTTTTTATTATATATTTATTTATTTTGTTTTTTTGTGAATATATATATATATATTTCCGTGCACGTGAAAATTTGATTTTACGCACGTGAAGTCGGATACGCATGTCTGCATGGTGTCTTTTCCGTGAATTATTTTTATTTTTGAGACTGATCTGCTTCCATATATGTTGGCGTGTCCTGCCTCCGGTCATTATCAGATAATGAAGTGCAACGGAAAGACTGTGCCTCTCCTCGGATTCATACGAATTAGATAAACTGAGAATATTTATTTTTTATTTAACTTTACTTAAAAGTAAACCCTTTAATCTTCATATAAATATATTTCTCATATCGGTGTGTGAAGTATTCGCGGAGTTTCAGTTAATTTTAGTGACGGGTTTCAGATATTCATGGAGACTGAGACGGCTGAAAGCGCACCCTGTTTATTTTCTTTATTTTTCAAAAGCACAATGTTTTGTTCATATAGTGAGTATACATAAATAAAAGTAGACCATTTACAGATTTAAATGATGTACTACACTTATATATATGATAAAAAATGACGGAGCATTTTATGATCTTTTTATAGTTACCAGAAAAAAAAAATGCACTTGGACCCGCTGGCGGGTCCGTCTACTCCTAATATTCTAATTTTGTAAACCATAGGTGCAATTGTGTTAAAAAATCTTTAATCTTTTAAAAAATAGAGAAAGCATAACATCGATGAGACAAAATGAACATTTCATATCACATTTTCAAAAAAATATTTTTCATTAACACTATCCAAGTTAAGGCAAATAACACTGAACAAAGATGTTACCTCCTCAATATTAAAACAAAAATAACACACACACACACACACACACACTAGAGGGCACTGTGTGACTGATAATTTAGTTTTGTAGTTTTGTGTTTGTAGACTCAGTTTCCCAGAAGACACCTGGGTCAGGTGATGAGGGAGCTCACCTAAACCGAGGTAGCTCAATTAGATCCATTATAAAAAGCTGTTAGTTCTGGGAAACTGGGTCAAGCATTAATAATGTCAAGTGGGCATTCCTTTTGTTTTGGTTTAAGTTATGTTATGTAACCTCCGTTTGGAAAGGCTCTAGTTTTGTTATGTTTATGTTCATTTGGCTTTGATGTTGTGGAGCTGTTTGTGTTTTTGTTAAACGTAATACTTAGTTTGGGTGATATCACCTAAAATTTAATTTGTTATTCTCCTTAGCTGCCTAGCCACTAGTTTTTATCTGCTAGTAGGTTTAGCCTCTAGTATGGATTAGCCTCTTAAGTGTTCGTTTCCCTTGTACGTTTAGTTACTAACCAGCTCAGTTACTAACCTGGTTAGGTCATCGTCCACTTCAGCAGTAACCAGATTAGATACTAACCCTACTAACTACTAACCCATTCAATCATTAGTCTGTCTCGTCTCTAGTCTCATCTCTGGTTTTCTCTCGTCTCTGTTCAGCTTCAGTTCCACGTTTCTTGTGTAAGGCTCTAAGCCTGTGTTTCGCGAACTACCTTTTGTTCTATGTTTTGTTTTGGTTTATTTTATTATTAAAAAGACTCTTTATGTTGAAAAACCCTCTGCGTCTATACCTGCACATTTTAGCCCACGGCAACAACATCAGCCGTAATACGACCTAGACCATGACACATGACATGTAGTTGACTAATTACGTGTGGCTTGAACAGAAAAAAAGAAAAGGAAAAAAAGTGACTCCCAGGCAGGAGCTGAGGTGGCATGAAGTCACAACATTTCCCCTACAGACACTTCATAATCTGTACTGATTGTGGAAGATTAAATTGGTACCTGCCAGGATATAACATACAGAAATAGATTGATAGGGTTGATAGGTTGGTCAAAGATTTATTAGAACAACAAACTATAAGACACACATGACACACACGCACGAATCCCCGTTGCTGAATCCTGTAATGTTACATGTAACTCCTGCACAACTTCACATAGAGAAGTTCTCACTGAGAAACAGTGTCTACATTCTCACAGATATCCACCATCATCTCCACTCACTGTAATAAAACACTGCATTACTGCAACTCTGTATTTAGTATCACTTTGGCCAAGCAAACTTAAACATTCTGTACCCGTGTCTTGTGTTTCTGGCCGTGTCTCATCACCAGCGTCTTCCTCCTCTGTGTCAGAGTCGTGACCTTTAACATTGTCTGCAATCTTGTAGATGACCTTCACCATCTCATCCTGCTCAGAAGAACACCAAAACATCTCCAATCTACAAAAGTCTCACTAAAACATGAAATGTCTGTGTCTCTGTGTGGACGTGACTGACAGGCTGAGACTCTGTACTCTTAAATGTCCTGCTGTCAGTAAATGAAGTTCGAGGAAGTTACACATCAGAGCAGCAGCATCACTTTGTGTTCAAAGTGTGAAGACATTTGAGCTGCAAAACTCACACATATCCCAGATGTGCATGTTAAAGTAAAACAGTTATAGAAATACCAAAATAACATTATAATTGTCTATAATACATTATATTTTGCATTTTGTTTAAAATGTAATTCTGCAAAGCTGTGGTACTTTTTGCCTGTGACACAAGTTTCACCGATCTAGGATCAGCATTAAGCAGTGATCTCTATCACACATCAGTATGTGAAAAAAAAAAAATAGCTCACAGCAACAAACGCATAAGACACACACACACATAGGCAAGGGCAGGACCTTTACTTGATATAAAATTTGTAACACTCAGGACATCTTCTTCAAGACAGATCTATTTTGGAATGTGGGTTTGGAATTATGAGCTATGGATTTCAACAAAATAAATTAAGCTTAGGAAAGTTTAAAATGACTCACTCACTCATTGTCTACACTGTTTTATCCTGTTAGTCTATTCCAGGAGTCTTAGGGAACAAGGTGGGGAACCCAAGAACCCAAGAGCATGCAAACTATATGTGCAAAGGACCAATTTGGGAATCAAACCCGGAACCTGGAGGAGCAAGAGGACAGTGCAAACCACTAAGCCACCATGATCTGTTTAAAATGACTATATGTCCAAAAGTATGTGGACCCCTGACTATCATGTACTTCCCCAAGCTGTTGCCACAACTTACAACAAGTGTAAACACTCAGACAATCATACAGTGTGAGCAGCTGCAGTAGCTTCCTGTGTTTGAAAATAGCAGAACACCATACTGTACTACAAGACAGACATTATTATACAAATGGCCTGCAGCTTAGTAGCAGTACAATAAAAATGTTAATATTAAAACTGCATTAACGCAGATCATCTTGTTGAACAGAGACTGTAGTGTTTAAGCATCATGATTAGTTTTTAAATCTTCCTGACAAAACGTAACCACAAATGTTTATTACACAATATTGCCATAATGTAATATAATACAGTATATAAGTATAATATATAATATAAACTAACCAGTCTGCGTTTTCCTTCACCATAATGAACATGTGATGATGCAGCAGGCAGGTGTGTGATGGAGCTGCTTCACTTATATTACACTAATTATCCCTGCAGATCAATGAAATGATTTGAAAATCGTCATCCATATACTAATTAAATGTTCAGTAAACCTCTCAGTGTGAGTCTGGTAGTCACATGACTGTGTAGTGAGTGTGTAGTGACTGCATTAAGACCTTCCTGATTAAGTGTCTTCACAGTGTGTCAGTTTCTCACTTGTCTTGTTGTGTGTTTAAAATGAATAAAACAGGAAATAAACTTTGAACAGCAGCAGCTGCTATCCCTTCTTTTCCATCTAATTGAATTCTCATGCAGCTGTAAATTAATCTTAATTTCAATAGGATTATTCAAATATTATTAATCTTCATTTTGTTAAAATAAAGTGACAGAGTCTCGTCCCAGTGCACTCCAGCCGCGTTATACCTGTTCAGAGGGTAATGCACGCAGGGACGGAAGATTTGACTTCAATATAAAAACCATTTATTGCTGAGTCATCAGAAAGAGACTGTTCGCCTTTTACGCGAACAGTTGTGAATATGAACGTTTGATAAATTGCAATTGTGGTGTGAGAGTTCGTGAAGATGAGTGATTGTGTGAGTCTCACGCTCAGTGCATAAGAGTTGGCAGCTTTGCTCATATTCGCTCCATATTACTGCTGTTTATTAGTTCCACAACCTTATAACTAATAAAACAAACTTGTTTAAAACTTCCCACAAGAAAAATAAACATACATTGATCTGTCCATTCAGCTTTGTACAGATCTGTGTCAAATGTTTGTATCTGTTCCTTGAGGATGTTGGAGGCTTGTAGGTGCATTACCATCATATAGTCTTCATCATACTCTGTCTATACACAGGAAATTAGTGTGTTAATTGGCTCTGTTAAGTGACACGTATAGCCACGCCCACCTCGAGGGAAAAATGCTAAAAAAATCTCTTGATGCTGTGACATAATTTGGCACATGACTACTCGTAACTTTGCTTCAACTCGACATGCAATTTTAGTGCGCAGGTTTAACTTCAGGCAAATCTGCCAAAGTTCCAAAACATTGTGTCCAGCCAGTTTTGCGTGATGCTGCGACACAATCTGTCTGGACATAAGTTTATCTGAGACTGGGTTCTGATCCTCCAATGTATGAAACATAAAGATATAATTGAAAGAGTGAGTTCTGACTAATGTACAGACAAAACCTTTCTTTAATGTATGTACATTTATTGCTGTATTTATTGTGTATATGACACAGAGGGCGCTATTGGTCACAGGAGACTCAAATCAGTGATCAAATAGGAACATAGTGTTAGTCGAGCACATGTGATTAAACAGTTATAAAAATGAATGCACAGCAAAGCATGAAATAAAAACAGAGACACACACACACACACACACACACACACACACACACACACACACACACACACACTACACAGTACATTGAAATATATAAAATATGCAGATCATATTTAAATTAATCCCTAATTGAAAAACAAATATATGTAACTTTATATATGTTAAAATATATTTGCATATACGTAAAATATTTATTCATAATTAATATACTGAAATATCTATACAATTATATAGCTATGTGACTGATTACTGAGTTCACTCTGACATACAACTCTGAAACAACAACATACACTGAGACACGAAATTAAAATATGTTAATGATAATGTCATGTTAACCTGTATATATTTGAGTCAATTTATATAACAATCTCTTTTCACTGTAAAATAATAAACTTCACTGTGGAAGATGTTTCTCGCAGATCCACTGTAGTGTAATTGAGCAATTCTTGTCATTCCAGAAGTTCCCAGTTGCATCACTATAAATCTCAGCACAGTCCTCATCACCACCTGCATTATTTGGTTCCCCTGTATTCCAGAACCTGAAACCCAGAATCAGACTCAGATCAGTGTTGAGTTTCCTTCATTTCCACACATTTAACTGAATCCTCTCAGCCTCTGTTTACTGAGATGTACATTGGGACACGACAGAAATATAAATATAATAAGGAATAATCTTTGCAGTTTTCCCAGCAGGAGAACAGTTTTAACATTGTTGATTGAACTGCACCATAAATAGACACAGAAAGAATCTCAGTTTCTTACGCAGTGGTCAGTGTTGTACCGTCCACCCATTTCCACTCTCCCTCTGTATCTCTGTCACTCAGACCAATCCAAACCTGAACTTTGTTATTCACCTTTTGTTTACTGATGAACTCCTGTAAATAACAACACAATGAAAAAGTCTCTCTCTCTCTCTCTCTCTCTCTCTCTCTCTCTCTCACACACACACACACACACCTGTTCCTCTCTGCTGTTTATGATCACCAGGTCTGCTCCTCTCTCTCTGCAGTCCCGTTTGCTCTCAGTCCAGCTCTTGTACTCATTAGACATGAAATAAAGACTGGAGTTGAAGTTGAAACACTTCTCTTTGTCTGTGAAGATAAATGGAGAGAATTTACAGAGAGCAAAACACACAGTTTCTGATCTATTACTTGTGTACAACCAGGATTTATTTTTGTACGACACAGGCTATATAATATCAGTAATATATGCCTGGATTGACCTTTCAGTGGTTTGTTTTATTATTATGTAACGTACAGTAAGGAGGCTTGCTCTTACACTTTGGTTTGGTTTGCAGATTTTAAAATAGAGCTAACATTATAATTTTAATTCTATAATTAAAATATAATTTTAAATCTATAATAGATTGGACTTTGACTATGCACACTGTGTGTGTTCACATACACACACTCTAAAGAGATCTCTATGTGTGACAAGGTTAGATATTAGTTTTCCAGGAGAAATGTAAGACTGATTAAGACTCAGTACAGTAATTACTGCACATTTAATAGTGAACTAATACAAGCATGTTTACTAATTACATTTTCTTTTTCTTTTCTTTTCATTTTGTGAAGCCGCTTTGAGACAATGACCATTGGTAAAAGCCCTATATAAATACAATTGAATTTAATTGAATTAATTTACAGTAGGTAAGTAATTATCTAGTTGTTAATGAAGATCTATTAATTGATTAATTCTTATTTCTTACACAGTTACATGAGAGTTATCAGTCAGTATTGCAAAGTGTCACAAATATTAATAAGACACTTTCATTCTAAGAGCTTGGTGAAATGATATGGAGAAACATGTGAGAGGATGTGAGTTAAATCTTGATTTTACTCTTTGACTCTTGATTTTAAGACTCTCATGGATTTCCAATGAAGACATTTAACAGAAAATGTAATGCTAAATCTGTCTACTTACCCAAATCACAAAATCTCCTCAGGCATCCATCTCTCTCCCTCTGTAACTGGTCTCTTTCTATAGTCAGGTTGTTGTAACTGGTCTGTAACTGGTCTCTCTGTATAGCCAGGTTGTTGTAACTGGTCTGTAACTGGTCTCTCTGTATAGTCAGGTTGTTGTAACTGGTCTGTAACTGGTCTCTCTCTATATTCAGGTTGTTGTTACTGGTCTGTAACTGGTCTCTCTTTATAGTCAGGTTGTCGTAACTGGTCTGTAACTGCTCTCTCTCTATAGTCAGGTTGTTGTTACTGGTCTGTAACTGGTTATTTTCAGTAGTTAAGTTGTTGAATTTGATCCACAGCGCTGTAATGGAAGCCAGCAGGAGAATACAGAGCAACAGCTCACACACTGCAGTCAATGTACAACACTTGCTGCATGTAGTGGCTCCTCCTTGAGGAAAAAAAAAAACCCACATAAACAGTTTAGTCAAAGCCCTTCTCAGTTATCTACACTAGTCTTACATTACAATCCTGGGCAATAACTTTTCAGGTGTTTTTTTATTTTATTTTTTATTTCTAATTATTTTAGGCATCAGGCAAAGAACCCAACTAAGGAGATTGCCGAAATTATTAACTATTATTAATTGCATTAAGAACTGTAAAACCTGGAAGTATAGTGATGAACCATAAACTTAGTTTAAGAAATGTAGTTGGAAAAATATCCTGAATGAGATTGATGATAAATCATTTAACTGCTTAGTAAAATCAAATCATTGTCAAAAAAACAAACAAACAAACAAACAAACAAAAAAACAGTACAACTCACAGCTGTTTAATAGTGAAAGATAAGATAGGAGCATTCCCATGCACACAAGATCATGGAGGGAAATTAATGCAAGTCAGGATGGAAATAAATGGTGTGACATTGAATAAAGTGTAAAATGATGCCATGGCCATAATTAAAACCAAAGGCGGTGCAATGAATTATGAGAGTGTGCAACTTTTTTAGGTGGTTTTTATATTATGACGCACAATATTGGATAAGAGTGATTCAACTCAAATATGTTCATATAAAACTGAAGTGGAAATTCAACACCAGCTGCTTATAAAACATGTCTTAAGAACAATCGCTAATCCTCTTCCATTTCCAGAAATTGTTGGAAAATAAAAATGCATGCAGTCCGGTGGTAAAACTTCAGTAAATTAATTAGACTCACTCACACTCTACTAAGTCTCTGTTCTGCATAAAATGTTCAATTTCCATGAAGTGAAGAAATCATTAGGATTTTCCAGTTTTACTCACTATTGACCTAGTTTTTACCAGGTGAGTTCTAGCCAGGTCGCAACCATCAGCCTCCCATGGTGCTTGATCAAAAAAGTTTTGGTGATTCACTTCTCCTTGTGAGGAGTCACCTCTAGAGGGCACGGTGAGCGTTATATTTGTCAGACTTTTTGCTCCTCCTGTAGTTTTCCCCCTCACCTCTAGAGGTCATTTGTGTTCCCTTTAGCCTAAGTTCTTCGTTGTGTTGTCTCATTAGTTATTTAGATCACCTGTGTCTTGTTTCCCCCAGTGTATTTAAGCCATTCATTTTCTCCCCTCTTATTCACTCGGTTTTTGAGTCCCTCCTCTGTGTCTCCTGTTGAACTTCTGGCTACGACTTAATGTTTCCTGTTGTAAGTTCCTCAGTCTTTTTTTGGCTTTGATTGTTCATTACCTGATTGTTTGCTCCCCTTGTGGAGGCTTTCATTTAAGAGTTTATTATTTTGTCAATTCTTTTATTTAATTCCTCTGAGTGAGAAGAACTTTTGTTGATGACAACCTGCCTGTGAATTTTTTTTCATATCTTTAAAAAATAAATCTACCTTGCCTGAGACTTTCTGCCTTGAGTGTGTTTCAGTTGGGTCCAACCCTATCCCCTCCGTGGCTCAGTGGTAAAATTCTCAACCCTCACCCCGGAGACCCGGGTTCAAGACCCGAGACTGACAATATTTTAGTTTTGTAGTTTGTTTGTAGACTCAATTTCCCAGAAGGCAACTCGGTCAGGTGATGAGTGCTCACCTGAACCAAGGTAGCTCATTAGACGTTATATAAATAGCTGTTTGTTCTGGGAAACTGGGTCGAGCATTTGTTATGTAGAGTGGGCTTTTGTTTGGTTTGGATTGGTTATGTTCTGTTTTAGTTTAATTGGGATATGTTTTATGGAGCTGTCTTGCTTAAATGTGTTAGTTTGTATCTTAGTCTGTTTGGTTTTCCCTTGTGTAAGTACCATTGTAGAATGTTTAGGTCTTAGTCTGTTTTGCTACTAACATGTTGATACTAATCTGCCTATCTCTTAGTCTGTTTAGTCTCCACGTCTGTTTAGATCTTAGTCTGTTTAGTTACTAAGTTGCTTAGCCACTAACCTGCTTAGTTCTTGGTCTGTTTCCTACCCAGTTTGCTGTATACCCAGTCTGTTCGTCCCTTAGACCTACAGCCATACTAGTCTGTTTAGCAACTAGTCTGTTTAGCTACCATCCAGCTAGTGTGTAACAGCTAGTAGGCTTAGTCCCTGTTATGTTTAGTTTTTGTCCTCTTGTCTGTTTTGTATACTAGTCTAAGTTATTATTTGGTAAATATTTTTGTGTGTCATTCTCCAGTTAGAAAGCCAACTTCCTTTTGTTAAAGTTTGGTTTGTTTAAATAACAGACTCTTATGTTTCGACCCTCTGCATCTATGCCTGCCCTTCTTTGCCCACGGCCACTACAACAACCAGTAACACCACCCATCATGACACTCCTCACCTAACACAAAGATCACAAGATGCGATATCCGGGTGTCATTGTATAGTCCAACAATGGGTACAGGCCAGTTGTAAATCTAGTCATCGGTCATCAAGCAAGACTTTACTCTCTGGTGCATGTCTCTGCGTTTACCCCGGCATCTATGATGCCTCCACCTGCTTGGTGGAGTCAGAGGATTGTTTATCAAGGTTGTGTTTGATGAATTTTACAGTTTTTGCCAATCTCTTACACACAAAAAGCGAATGCTTAGACCAAAGGCCAAATAAAAATTTTGTAGCACAGTGTATCCATAGTTTAAACACATTTTCAAGTTTGCACTTTGTTCACAAATTTGTAAGAAACTTATTGCAAAACACTACACACATTTTTCTTACATTAAACGATTTGTCCAATACCAAAATCAGCTGTTATCATTGGGAAACACTGCTGCACACGAAACAATGTTCACCTAGCAATTCTGGTCACTCACATACACACATGAAAGCACTTGCACAAAAAACAGATCAGTCTGAGCCTTAGGACTACAAATAGGCTCCAGGTAAGACATTTTGAGAACTATGCAAACATGGAGGCAACAAGAGTCAGAGAGAGAGGAGGACAAAGAGAGAACAGTGTCAGAATCAAGGATGTATGTGTTAGGTATGTGTCACTTTACTTTACATACTATATATTGTGATGTGGGAATGAGGGTTTATGCTACCTATAGCTTGTAGTTTTTGTCTATACTGACCCCTGCCATAACCAGTTCACACTTTTATATCTGCCCCCTTACAGCCCCTTTCTAAATGCAATTAAGGAATTCTTTGTAGCATGGTGGTGGAAAGTATATGATCGGCAACCATACGTCCGCATGACTCTTCTGCGTGCAATGATAGACGCATGTGGAAACATTGAGGTGGGATCGATTCAAGGATGGATTCGACACACAAGGCGATATTTTGACCGATGCCTGGCCTGCGAGGACATCGCCTGTAATGTCGATGAGGTCTTGTGGCCAGATCTAAATAGAAGACGGAATCCATCACCCCCCACCCCTCATCACACACGTCATTGTTTTGATTTGGTTACTTTTTGTGGCTAAATTTCTGTAAGAATGTCTGTTTATGGTAAAAATTATTGTTTGATTACTGCATAAGTTACTTTTGGCTTTTACAGAAGAGCAAAATAAAATAAAAAAATAGAAACACAAAGACTGGAGTGTTTTATATAAAGCCCATCAGTGTGTTGCTGGTGATATGAAAGGGTAATACAAATGCTGTCACGAGCAACCAAGGGACGAACCCAACAGCCTTAGCAGTTAGCCCGTGTTGCGTGGACGGTAACCCAAACGCGGAAGTAGCGCGAGTAGGCAGGATAACCACGCGTTTACTCTTAGAACTCTCTTACAACCTGAATAGGTGAGCTCACGAAATCGTTGGTGAAGCGATAGCGAAGGCATGAATGAACTCAATGACTGACCATTGGTGAAGTGATGAAGGGTTTGAGCTGGGAGATGTGGAATATTGGGTGGATCCGGAGCGCCGCAGGCAGCTGGAGCTGGTAGGTGACCGGATTGACACGGAGGGTGATGCGATATGGACCAACGAATATGGGTGAAAGCTTTTTGGACTCCGTGCAGTGGTGTAGATTTTTCGTGGACAGCCACACCTTGTCACCTGTGTGGAACATTCGTCCCGGAGGGTGTCGACGTCTATGTTGTGTGGTGTAGCGGGTGTTGACGCGCTGGATGGCCTCCTTGGCTTGAATCCAGGAACGTCGACACAGTTGGGCCGAGGGTACTTCAACCACCGGTTCTTGATGTTCGAACATTAGAGGTTGGAAACCCTAGCATCCCTCAAATGGACTCAGCTTCGTGGCGGAGGAAAAGTGGAGGTTGTGTGAGAGCTCCGCCCAAATGAGGTAGCGAGCCCACGAGTGCTGGCGGTCGGCAACGAAACATCTTAGGTAGTGCTCCAGTTGTTGGTTGGCCCGTTCCGTCTGACCATTCAGTGGTGAATCGATGGCAGAGTTCGTGGAATGGGGTGATGGCAGTGGAGTTGAGTTGGAATTGGTGAGATGATGGGCGAGTCAATGCGGTTAATGGTGCTGCGACTGTACTGTAGTCCCGGATAAAGTGATGATAGAAGTTCGCAAACCCAAGAAACCGTTGAAGTTGTTTGAGAGTCTTGGGTAGGGGCCAATGACGTACAACCTCCAGTTTCTGTGGGTCCATGGCCACATCCTGGGACGAGATGACAAAGCCCAGGAACGTGGTGGAGCGCTGGTGAAAAGCACACTTCTCCAACTTACAGTACAGCCGGTGGGCAAGCAATCTCTTGTGGACCGCTCTGACGTGTCGGATGTGTTCTTTGGTGGTGCGGGAGTAAATGAGAATATCGTCTAGGTAGATGAATACCCATTTCCCCAACATGTCCCGGAGAACATCATTAATAAAATGTTGGAAGGCTGCGAGAGCGTTACAGAGTCCGAAGGGGATAACCAGGCTTTCGTAATGTCCCGTAGGGGTGATGAAGGCTGTCTTCCACTCATTGCCCTCTCTGATACGCACCAAGTTGTAGGCGCTTCGGAGGTCCAACTTTGTGAAAATGGTGGCACCAGAGAGGGCGTCCAGGGCTGAGTTGGTAAGAGGCAGCGGATGTTGGTTTTTTATGGTGATGTGATTTAACCCTCGATAATCGACACAAGGATGTAATTCACGGAGGAGGAGGAGGAAGGTCGGATGGTACCTTGACGGAGAGCGGAGGACACGTACTCCTCCATCGCCTGCGTCTCGGTGGCGGAGAGAGAATATAGACGGCCGCGGGGTGGAGTGGAGCCTGGCTGGAGCTCGATAGCCAGGTCGTAGGGGCGGTGAGGAGGAAGGTGGTTGGCGCTTCTCTTACAAAAACCTCAGCCAGGTCTCGATACGCAGTGGGGATGGCGTTGGTATTGACATCGAGGGCCTCGGACTCCCTAGAGCACATCCCAGCCAGCTCTTGTAGACAGAGTTCGTGGCAGGTCGGCCCCCATTGCAGGATTTGATTTTGGGACCAGGAAATAAGAGGATCATGCTGTAGCAACCAGGGATATCCGAGGATGATGGGTGGCAAAGAGATGGAGGTGAGGTGAAAGCGGATTACCTCTTGATGTTGGTCAATGGTGAGGGTGATGGGTCGAGTCTGTGTGGTGATGGGGCTGGAGGAGAACGGCCGACCGTCGACAGATGTCACTCGAACTGGCTGGGATAACGCTTCAGTTTCCACCCCCAATCTCTTGGCATAGGAGGAGTCAATAAAGTTTCCGGCGGCACCGGAGTCGATGAACGCGGAACTTTGGACTCGTTTGTGCCCAAATTGGAGGTGTACCTGAACCATGAGGCGTGAGAAACTGGGTGTGGTGGCGGCGAGATGGAGGGGAGATGGAGCCTGATCGTTTCCCAGGCATAAAGGGCATATAGCTCTGTGGTGTGCCGCCGACCCACAATAGGCGTAGAATCCCTCCCTGAAACGTCGTTCTCGCTCTGCAGGGTTCAAGGAGGCGCGTCCGTCCTAATTGCATAGGTTCCCCGGCTCCCGTGTCAATCATGGCGGGAGGTGGAGATCTGGCAGACGCCCGAGTGGTGGTGAAAGCTGGTGATCGGGGCATGGGATGTGAAAAAGGGGGCGTGATGGGTGGCAGGGTTCGGGGGGGGTTCGGCGGTAAAAACAAACAGCACTTCCCATTTGTGCCATCCCACTTATCTGGTAAAACTATGAACTTGTCAAAGGAGGGGGGTGGGGGGGCGGCACCGTAGCCGCTGCGTGGGGCGTGGCAACAGCCGACTGAAAAGCTGCCCCGCGGAGGGTTGCGTTCTCCTGCCGCAGCTCCGCCACCTCGCGGCGCAAAACCGCGACATCTTGGAGCTCCTTTCGGAGAGACACGACCTCACCATGGAGCTCATTCATCAGCTCGACATGCTGGTCAACCACAGCGCAGAGGTGAGCAAACTCCGCTGTTTACTGCTTTAGGCTCAGTCATTCTGTCACGAGCAACCGAGGGACGAACACAACAGCCTTAGCAGTTAGCCCGTGTTGCATGGACGGTAAACCCAAACGCGGAAGTAGCCCGAGTAGGCAGGATAACCACGCGTTTACTCTTAGAACTCTCTTACAAAAAGAGCAAGGATCTACACAAATAAACCCGCGTTCTAGCAACACACACTCAATCAAGGAAGCAACCTGAATAGGTGAGTACTCACGAAATCGTTGATGAAGCGATAGCGAAGGCATGAATGAATTCAGTGACTGAGTGATCGCCATCTTGTTTCCTTTTATGCTTTCTGAAAGCGCGACCGTCTTACTTCCGGGTCCTCGTGCCGGTCGCGGTGCGAGTGTGCATGACAAATGCCGCTTCTGTGTATGGTTTTGTTGCAAGTATTTAATTTTTAGAATGGAGTGTTAAGTTTTGATTGCAGTGTTTCATTTTGACAAAGATGTGAGTTGTTAATCTCCAAATGTCTATGTCTGATTGGCTTGTGTGTAGAGTTTTGATATGGTGGGCTAAATTCTGCAATAAGTGTCAAAGCAATAGGCAAAAATGTACAAGATTTTGGTAATCATGAGACTGCGTAGAGGTGGACTTCTTAATGGTTCAAAAAAAGAGAACACCAATGGGGCAATAAGCATCAGACTGCAAGCTACAAACACAGACGCTATCTTAGAATCCATCTTTGAGGCAAAACATTTGCAGCTTGTCATGCTACTGTACTGAGAAGCAACAATGCTTTTCTATGTAAAAAAAACTAAAGTTACATCCTTATAACTGATAGCTATAGAGTGCAAGCTTGTTTTTAATATAAGGAGCTAATCCTAATCATACCATCTCTTTTACACAAAATTGTCTGCATAAACTCCAAATCTGGAAACGTTGCTTTAAATCCCTGATTGGTTCTCGTTAGGTTTGGACTGTTTGAGAGATAGTTTGTAACAATTCCTAAACCCTAAATAACCTCTTCTCTTATGGCATCAATCCACAACTAGAAGTCAGATGTTAGGTGCTACTGCTGCTGGTTACGAATTTTTATTAAGGAAATTGGGGAAAGGCAATGTAGGCCTGTCTGTGTAAACTGGTGAGCAAAATCCAGCAATAAAAAATCGACTAGCTTTAGCATAGCTTTTGAGTGTATTGATCTGTATATGCACTGTAAATAAATAACAATTAACCATCTGCAGTGTCAGATATCCACCATCATCTCCACTCAGAAACATAATGAAACACATTAATCTATAAAAGCCTGAATTACTGCATCTCTGCATGTGGAAACACTTTGGCCTTGCAAACCTAAACACTTACCTGTGGGTGGTGCTGTGTCTGGGTCTCTCTTTATGTCAATGCCTTCACGGTCGATGTTGTGACCTCTAACAGCCTCTGCACTCTCATAGATATCCACCACTATTTCCCTTCGCTGGGAAGAATCCTGAAACATCTCGAATCTATAGAAAACTCACTAAAACACTAAATTACTGTGTCTGTGTGTGAGCACAAATGAACTGCTGCACTTCTTCCTAGTGTACTGTACACTACATAAAATGTGCTGCTGTTAGTAAAGGAAGTTGCACATACAAGAGGGATATGACTGGTATCTTGTGGTCAAAGTGTGAATACATTTGAGCTTTAATATCCACTCATACATGACATTCTCTTGTTAAAGTCCAGCAGTTACATACATAAATAATAATAAATAAAGTTATATACATAAATAATACACTGATACAATGACATGTATATATTGCACCAGTTTATAATATTTGTGTTCCTTATAAGAAAATTGCAAAAAATAAATAAATAAATAAATAAATAATAATGCTTTTCATCGTCTGCATTTAACATGAGTTTATTTACAGCCCTGTTGAATTCTATCATATGAATCAGATGACACGTTCCTGCAGTAGGTTATCATTTACTTTTTCAGAGCATTTATGCAGCTTTACTTTTAATGTTGCATGACAGAAGCGCCACTGGTCTAAAATAACCCCTGCTCTCTTTCACACATCAGTATGTGGAAAAAAGCTCATAGCAACAGCATACAAGACACACAGGATGTACATCACACATGAACATGCAAAAAGGGTCAGGACATTTATTTAATTTACGTTGTAACCATAAGGTCTTTACTGCTTTTGTTTCTATTCACTTTGGTGAATTCAACCTGCTGATGGAACAACAGTTTAAATTTAACAGAAATTTGTAAAAATCACACTCACAGTATGTGTTGAACATCCCAGTGCAGAAGCAGTCCCTATAAGCTGTTATAATAAGCTCCACTCTTCTGCAGGGCTTTACACTAGACTTCAGAGTGTATCTGTGGGGAATTGTGTTCATTCAGCCACAAGAGCAGGTGTGCATATACTTTTGCCAATATAGTGTTAATATGAATTTAAAGAAATACACATTGTTTATATTTTATATTTGATTATACTGTAGAATTGATTATAGATTAATACATATACTGTAAAAGTAATAGCAGTGTGTATATATATTCTGTTATAACAAGTCTAATCTTTTCTCTGTTTGAATGTAAAATGACATCTAGTGGTTGAATAGTGAACTAGACAGAGTCTTCAACTCTACTAAATCATTGCCTACTGTATGTAGAGTGAAGTGTTAGTGAAGAGAAAGTTATTTAAAATCCTGCCTTACAATTGACTTCATTCACTAATCCTTATCCTTATATAAACTAGTAATATGTCACTGCAAAATCTTGAAAATTAATCCAATAAGTTATTTACGAGTTACACTAGGACACATTTTGTAACGTGTCAGATTTTGTTCCAATCAGTGTTCAATATTTATTTTCAGTAGGAAGAAGTGATGTCTGTGTTGGTGTATCTGGATACATACCAGCCTACAAACTATGAAATGTAATGGAAATATCACATTTTAATTATGTATTAATTAAAAAAAAGAAAAAGATAGCAAGCTTTTCTTCAATGCGATCAGAGCAAGAAGTGTTAGTAGGAAAATATTTTTTGACTCACTTTCCCCTTCAGGCCGCATCACCTCAGTTCAGTCCTCTCCCGCCGCTCCTTCATCTTTTCTGCCATTCTCCCATCGTGATCTCTTCCTCTCTCTAGGGTCAGAACTGATGATGATGATGTTGTCGCCTGGATCAGTCGTCACGTCACAGTCTTTTACTTAGTCAATCATTTTATTACCCATATTGGGGGTAACATGACCATGGAATCAAGCATTTAAAGACAAATTGGGTCATTACTGTTCTGAGATTTACAGTGGAAATAATAAATACAAGTGGGTTTTTACTAAATAAAAAAAAAAAAGAATTGGGCCTTTGAGTGACATGTGGTATGAGTGAGAGTGATTGAGAATTAACCTCTTTTCTGACATTACATTACAGCCACAGAGAATCAAATGCTGATGCAATGCTGTTAATTTATGTGATAAAGTATAAAAGAACTGTATATATGACAGTACATACAGTCACAAGACCTGGCCAGGCAGAAAATTATGATATCAGCATGCAAAACCTTTTCTTTTCTTTTTTTAATGACAGTTTACGTTTATCATTACACAATAAAGTGTACGGGCTAATGGCAAGTACGATGTAGGTTTGATTAAGAGAACTGAACTGGCGGTGATCACCTCAAAGTAAAATTTTAGGTACTACAAATGTAACAGGACGCCATGTCACGCCCTCCGCTCAAACCAAGCCATGATCACCTGCAACTCCTCTCCACATTCCATCCCACGGCTTCTGTTTTGCCGCCTCATTCACCGGCATGAGCACACCTGCTCTGCATTTCACTCGTCACTTTCTCCCTACTTAAACCAGCCACAAACAACCATCCAGTGCCGAATTATTGCGTGCCACAAGCCTAGTGTTTTTTGTGTCTAGTGTTTTGTGAAAATAATACCTTTTTACCTTTCATGTTATTGACCCTTTTTTCTCTTCTGGTTACACCCTTAGCTTCACGAGTTGGAACTGTTCACTACGTTGATTGATAACCCGGCTTTGAACCTTTGCTTCTGTTTTTGACTCCGGCCCTGCCTTTATCCTCTGGATCGCTGAGACTCCAATCTCTCCCTCAAACTGCACATCGGATTTTACAAGTGCACCAAAGCCCTTACCTCCCCACACAGCCACGCTCACTCCTCTGCTGCGCTCGTTCAATCTGTGCGTTCAGTGCTCTATGTCTCTCATCCACCGCCACAACCAAGCCACGCCACAGCTCTTTTCAGACAGCACCCCAAGTACTGGTTTCTTTTGATCATCTCTCTCTCTCTTTCACCTCCTCATTTTGAATTAAACTCCGTTATATTGAATCCAGCCTATTTGTGTCTGCTTTTGGGTCCTCCAAGCCTGCCTCACACGGACCAGCCGTGACAGAATAATTCGGCCAACATGGACCCAGCGGATTTAGGTCAACTCAGGACCGCCTTGGAGGCACAGGGCACCCTTCTCGGCACCCACCAGGGGGAGATTCAGCAAGTGAATCAAAACCTAAGGTCTATGGCGGACACCCTCACTGCACTTGCTTCTCGGATTGAACAGTTCCAGGTCTCATCACCCCCAGCTCCAGTTCGTTCTCCACCCCCTCCGATCAGAGAACCCCGCCTGCCACCCCCTCAGTCCTACAATGGAGAACCCGGCACCTGCCGAGCCTTCCTCTCACAGTGCTCCCTGTCTCTCGAGTTACAAACCTCTACATTTCCCACTGAACGCTCAAAAATAGCCTATGTCATCACACTTCTCTCTGGAAGAGCACGTGAGTGGGGAACGGCACTATGGGACGCCGACGACCCCTGCTGCACTAATTACAACGCATTCACCAGAGAGATGAAAAGAGTATTTGATCGCTCACTTTCTGGCAAGGAGGCAGCTGGGCAGATGCTGAGACTCCGTCAGGGAGCACGCTCAGTCTACGATTATGCCATCGAGTTCCGCACCCTGGCGGCCTCTTGTGGATGGAATGAATGCGCAATGTGCGACGTGTTTTTTCATGGACTGAGCGAGGCCGTAAAGGATGAGTTGGTCTCTCAGGAGCTCCCTTCAGACCTGAATGGTCTCATGGATCTAGCAGGTCGCATCGATGCACGCCTCCGGCTCAGACGCCAAGAACGCATCAGACCCTTTGTAAGAATGAGACCAATCACCCCCCCACAAACTACCGATCCCCCTGCTGAGCCTATGCAGATAGACCGGGCCCGGATCTCTCTTGAGGAACGCCAACGGCGGCGGGATCAAGAGGCCTGCTTCTACTGCGGCCAAGTAGGCCACTTCCGCCTTCAGTGCCCGTTAAAACAATAGGCCCTCCAATGAAACTGGGAGTCTTGGAGGACCTCTCTCAGAGAAATCTCTCAGGCCAACGCCCCTTGCTTCCCATCATGATCATCTTCCAGAACATGGCCCAACCACTCAAAGCACTCATTGACTCTGGATCTGACCAAGACCTGATGTGTGCTGCTACTGCGAGGGAACTAAGAATACCCTTTCTGGCCTTGGACACCCCACTGTCAGTCCAGGCTCTCGACGGAAGTTCTCTACCATCCATCACTCGCCGCACCCCCCCTCTCACTCTAAGAATCTCTGGTAACCATGTTGAGACCATCTCTTTCTTCATCATGGAAGGTTCTCATGCTCCTGTTGTCCTGGGGGCTCCCTGGCTGCGCAGACATAACCCCAGCATTGACTGGGCCAAGAACACCATCTTGGATTGGAGCCCTGCCTGTCTGTCTTCATGCCTCCACTCTGCCAGAGCCCACTCGTCACACCCTGTTACCAAGGAAGAACCCCTAGACCTCTCCAACGTTCCCTCTGAATACCGGGACCTCACACAAGTGTTCAGCAAGACACGTGCTCTGTCTCTGCCGCCCCACAGACCCTACGACTGCTCCATCGATCTCCTCCCAGGTACTACCCCCCCAAGAGGGCGCTTGTATTCCCTTTCGGCCCCGGAGAGGGAGGCCATGGATAAATACATCACTGAGTCACTGGCAGCAGGGATCATCCGACCCTCATCCTTACCGGCTGGAGCCGGTTTCTTTTTTTGTGGACAAAAAGGATAAGTCCCTTCGTCCTTGTATTGACTACCGCGGTCTGAATGCCATCACCATCAAGAATCGCTATCCTCTTCCACTCATGACCACGGCCTTCGAACTTCTGCAAGGAGCATGTGTGTTCACCAAACTGGACTTGCGGAATGCATATCATCTGGTGAGGATAAGGGAGGGGGACGAATGGAAGACTGCATTCAACACACCCACAGGCCACTACGAGTACCTAGTGGTTCCCTTTGGGCTTACCAACGCTCCTGCTGTTTTTCAAGCCTTGGTTAATGACGTGCTCAGAGACTTCCTGAATATTTTCGTTTTCGTGTACCTGGACGACATTTTAGTTTTTTCTCGTTCTCTGGAGGAGCACAGATTGCACGTTCGACAAGTCTTGCAGAGACTCCTCGAAAACAAACTTTATGTCAAAGCCGAGAAGTGTGAATTCCACCAAGAGTCCGTGTCTTTCCTTGGCTTTATCATCGCCCCTTCCAGCCTTCAGATGGAGCCATCTAAGTTAACTGCCGTCACCGACTGGCCCACACCCACCACAAGACGAGATCTCCAGCGATTCTTGGGGTTTGCCAATTTTTATAGGCGCTTCATTAGGAATTACAGCTCAGTCGCGGCGCCTCTCACCTTGTTAACCTCCACCAAAGCTCCTTTTCTCTGGAACAAGCAGGCTGAGGATGCATTCACTGACCTAAAACATAGGTTCACATCTGCACCCATTCTAATCATCCCGGATCCGTCCCTCCAGTTCGTGGTGGAGGTGGACGCCTCCGAGTCAGGAGTTGGGGCTGTCTTGTCCCAAAGATCACTAAAGGACAACAAGTTGCACCCTTGCTCCTTCTTCTCCCGTCGTCTCTCCCCTGCTGAGAAGAATTATAACATAGGAGATCGGGAACTGTTGGCAGTTAAACTTGCTCTGGATGAGTGGAGGCACTGGCTGGAGGGAACTGCCTCTCCATTTGTGGTCTGGACCGACCATAAGAACCTGGAATATCTCAGGTCAGCCAAGAGACTTAACGCCCGTCAAGCCAGGTGGAGCCTGTTCTTTTCTCGTTTTGATTTCGTGCTCTCGTATCGCCCTGGCTCCAAAAACATAAAGCCTGATGCCCTGTCTCGACAGTTTTCCATGCCCCAAGACCCATCACCAAGTGAGACAATTCTGCCTCCTCGTTGCCTGGTGGCGGCCGCGCTCCTGGATATTGAAACGCAGGTGAAGAAGGCACTTAATCGGGAACCAGGTCCAAGCAACGTTCCCCCCGGCCTCCTCTTTGTCCCAGCGTCCGTCCGATCCCAGGTGCTTGAATGGGGACACAGCTCTCGAATTGCCTGTCACCCGGGGAGAGCCCGCACCCTATCCCTCCTTCAGCAAAGGTTCTGGTGGCCATCTATGAAGGCGGATGTTCAAGGGTTTGTGACAGCCTGTGACACCTGCATTAGGAACAAGTCGACCAACAAACCTCCTGCTGGCTTCCTAAAACCTCTCCCAGCTCCTCGCCGACCTTGGTCTCATATCACCCTGGATTTTGTTACTGGCCTCCCCAATTCTGATGGCAATACCTGTATACTGACCATAGTTGACCGCTTCTCCAAGTCTGCCCATTTTGTTCCCTTGCCAAAGCTCCCGTCAGCCAAGGAAACGGCTGAGTTGATGATCCTCCACGTCTTCCGTCTGCACGGCCTCCCCTCTGACATTGTCTCCGACCGCGGCCCCCAGTTCTCAGCAGAGTTCTGGAAGGCATTTTGCAGGTTAATCGGAGCAACAGCAAGCCTATCCTCTGGTTATCACCCTCAGTCAAACGGGCAGACAGAGAGATTGAACCAGGAACTGGAAAAGGCCCTAAGGTGCATGGCCTCACGAGATGCAACTACGTGGAGTAGGACACTCCCCTGGATTGAGTATGCGCACAATTCTCTACCAACCTCTGCCACAGGCCTCTCACCCTTCCATTGCTGCTTGGGCTATCAGCCACCACTGTTCCCATCCCAAGAAGAGGAGGTAAACGTACCTTCAGCCCTGTCTTTTGTTCGCCGCTGCAAGAGAGTTTGGTCCCAGGCCAGAACCCGTCTCCTACGCAGCATCAGCACATTCAAACGGCAAGCTGACCGACGCCGCTCGGCACCCCCCAGGTACAGAGTGGGTCAGAGGGTGATGCTGTCCACCCGAGACATTCCCATCAAAACAACCTCCCACAAATTATCCCCCAGATTCATCGGACCATTCACGATCACCAAAGTAATTAACCCTGTTTCGGTCAGGCTTTCCCTACCCCTCTCTATGCGCCGCATCAACCCGACGTTTCATGTCTCGCAGCTCAGACGACTGGTTCCCAGCCCCCTATCCCTTCCCGCCCGCCCTCCCCCTCCTCCTCAACTCATCGACGGGGGTGAGGTTTTTACAGTGCGCAAACTGCTAAGAGCTCGACGCCGAGGGAGGGGCCTACAGTACCTCGTCGATTGGGAGGGTTACGGGCCAGAAGAAAGAAGCTGGGTCCCCGCCAGGTTCATTGTCGACCCAACTCTAATATCTGACTTCCACCGGCAACACCCAGAAGCACCAGCTAGGACGCCCGGTGGCGCCCATAGGAGGGGGGGTACTGTAACAGGACGCCATGTCACGCCCTCCGCTCAAACCAAGCCATGATCACCTGCAACTCCTCTCCACATTCCATCCCACGGCTTCTGTTTTGCCGCCTCATTCACCGGCATGAGCACACCTGCTCTGCATTTCACTCGTCACTTTCTCCCTACTTAAACCAGCCACAAACAACCATCCAGTGCCGAATTATTGCGTGCCACAAGCCTAGTGTTTTTTGTGTCTAGTGTTTTGTGAAAATAATACCTTTTTACCTTTCATGTTATTGACCCTTTTTTCTCTTCTGGTTACACCCTTAGCTTCACGAGTTGGAACTGTTCACTACGTTGATTGATAACCCGGCTTTGAACCTTTGCTTCTGTTTTTGACTCCGGCCCTGCCTTTATCCTCTGGATCGCTGAGACTCCAATCTCTCCCTCAAACTGCACATCGGATTTTACAAGTGCACCAAAGCCCTTACCTCCCCACACAGCCACGCTCACTCCTCTGCTGCGCTCGTTCAATCTGTGCGTTCAGTGCTCTATGTCTCTCATCCACCGCCACAACCAAGCCACGCCACAGCTCTTTTCAGACAGCACCCCAAGTACTGGTTTCTTTTGATCATCTCTCTCTCTCTTTCACCTCCTCATTTTGAATTAAACTCCGTTATATTGAATCCAGCCTATTTGTGTCTGCTTTTGGGTCCTCCAAGCCTGCCTCACACGGACCAGCCGTGACAACAAACCTAGGTCTTTAACTGAAATAATTCCGGTGTTTAATACTTTATTGAAAGCTGTTGTCATAATACACACCAGCAGAACAAGGTCATAACGCAAGCCATATCAAAGCTACAATTCACACATACAAGTCAAGTCTTTAGGTCAAATTGTTCTGGGACAAAACTTTGGATCCAAGTACAGTAGTAGTCCAAAATATTCTAAAACAAATAAGAGAAATTAATGCCAAAGTAAAAATAAAAAAAAATTATAAGTGTTTTTACTGGAGAAAAGTTATTTTGATCTATGCAATCCTCGAGGCCCCAGTGAGCTGTACACTCATGGGAAGGGTCTACTGGCCCACAGTGCACTTAGCTGAACTCCGGAAGCAAGAATAATCTTTCACTGAATTAAATTTGGCATTACAAACTAATTTAATATTGGCCATTCCAAATTCTAAAAGGCCTTTTTACAAAAACTGTTGATGAAAAGAATGGTCGTATGATTTCAGTCTTGCTGTATGCTATACAGATGCATGAAAAGAAAAAAAAAAAAGTTAAAAAAAAGATGTGTATCTCACTTCTGTAGCAGCAGAATCACCCATGAGTTTATGTGCAGAACCAGAAACTGAGAAGGCAGGTGTAGAATAAGGATATATAGTGGGTTACAGTAATTTGACATTTCTAGTTCCTCATGACTTTTCAGTATCATTCATACAGAAAAGCATCACACTTATTTGCAGCAGAGTGGTTAAAGTACAATGCTAAATTCTGGTAACTCTTTTTCTTTCAGAAGACAGAGGAGAACACCACTGTTACTTTGCCTACTGTTAAACAACTTTGTTCCCCTAGGACTGATCCACAGTAAGCACCACTATATAATCCGGATATAAAATGAACGTGGATGGATCAACATTTTGTGATACAGAAACAGGTGCTAACAGGAGGTTGCTACGTGGTGATAGCACATGAAATTTTAAAAGTGTAAATGTACAGTAATGCTCAACTAACAAATTAGATTCTATTTCAGAAAAACAGATGCAGCAGCGAAGGCGAAGGCCAAACTTCCCCTTTCCTATAACCATAACATGCGTGTGTGTGATGCTCTCACCCCCACAGCTAACCTTGACGAGCTGCAGAGCACGGCCACTCCAGTAGAGAGAACACTCTGGAGAAAAGCGGGATGTGTTTTCACAGAAGGGGTTTGGTACGACCCCAATCACAAGCCATGTCTACATAAAAAGCTATTTCCTTTCTATGCCAAGTTGACACGTGGGTGTCAAAAGGGGGAATGGGCGATAGAATGTGCATTTGTGTTACAAATAATATACTGTACCATAGGTAAAGGAATTGATGCTAGAGTACACAAAAAGTAAAAGGACGTTGTGAAGATGAAATGTTGTGTTATTGTGCAAAACTCTGAGGTTTTATCTTAAGTACAGGCCCACTGAAAGTGCTCCTAACACCACAAACTGAAGTCAAGGTAGTGGAAACAGAGATGTGGGTCCACATGCCAGCCACCCCAAACATGTTCCCGAACCTAAGAGAAAACAGAGGTCAACAAGGGTGAGCAGTGAAGTGCTAGTAACCTCTCCTGTAAACCCCGACAGACCCTCACCTGCACGCAAAGTGCACGGGTCAGAAGAACCAACCAGAGTGACGGGAACATCGCAGAACCACGACTCTCCACTCAAATTCATCGCAAGAACAAGCTCATAGTTACATTTGAAGCCAACACGTGAGGAAATTGTAAGGTGTCATAGTAGAGTAACATATGGGAACATGTAAAAGTAGTGTCCTTTGTGTGCATTAGAGTGCTAGTGATGATGTTGTTTTAAAACCCAGGGTGGAGAGACAATGTCTGATGAAAATTACCTAATGTACGGCTTTATTAGTATAGTCTTGAATTGTAAAATTAAAATGTTTAGGTTGTCATAGAATGACAAAAGGGGGAAATTGTAATGGAAATATCACATTTTAATTATGTATTAATTAGTAATTGTGCTGTAGACTATAGACGCTTTAAACTTTTAAAGTTTAGAAACACAAGGCCGAGAATAGAACAGAAACAACCTGATTGTAATTGTCCTTGAATAAATGATAAGGTATGGACAACTGGTCTGGGTCAGATAAAGAGTTGAGTTTGAATGTAGGAACTTCATGTACGGGGCGTTGATTATGTTAGCAGAGATGTTCGTGTATAAAATGGGACAGCTGAGAGAAAGAGATCGCCTTTCTCCATGCTGCAATTGTTTGCTGTCCTTGTTTGCTGAGACTGGTCCTTCTGCAGAAGTATAAAATAAAACCTTTGTGACTTTGCTCTTACCCAGTGTATGAATTGCTTGTCTTTATAATATTTACAGAATTTCCACCACACCAGGCAACCAAGCCTCACCGAAGGGCTTTCCTGAAAGACGTCATTTCAACCACAGAGCACCAACCAATCAGCAACGCCGTGATTCCCTTCACCGGAGGAGAACCATGATAGCGAAACCTAATGCAAGTATAAAAACAAAGCTGCATACCTTGCTGAAAATGGTGCTCGTTTCATAACTAAAACCATAAGATTAAACCCAAGACTCTGCTCTTGTGACTTTCTTTGGTCTAGTCAACAGTACTAGATGAACTTCATTAACTTTCACCCTGCAAACTGTTGGTATGTTTATGTGTGCGTGTGTTCAAGTAGCGTAGTTTCATGTATCGTAGATTAGTTCAAATAAATTCTTGTTTCTTTATAAAGAACTGTTGTCTTGGTCATGTATTTTAAAGTTTAAACATTTGCCCAGATCTTACGTAACCTTGCTCATAATTAGGTAAATACCAGATTTTGTATTATCGTCATCGGCCGCGGAATAAACAGAATTGGTAAGATACACTAAATCATAATAAACACTGGACGGGTAGTTGATAAAGTGTACGCTATAAATTTGAATTAAGTTTAACAAAATTAATTCGAATCCTTAAAGATTCGATTCACCTCTGAAACAGAGCTGAAACCCTACATAAATGGTGGAGAATGCGTTGGCATTGATTCCCCATTTAAAATACTACACTAATAATAATGAATGGAGTCAATAAGCTGTGAGATTTCAAAGAGTCAGGTGTTTATGATGTGAGATTCATTGCTGTTTAAGATGTCAGGTTTAGTACTCAGGAACACCATGTACATCTAAATAAGACTAAAGCTGCACAGAAAACATTTTCTCCAGTAATTTTAAAATGGCAATTTAGAAATCTTTCTTATGTAGATAAAATAGAGGCAGTGCCATTCTTATACAGTTACAGACTGTACAGGGGTAAAACAATTGGAGCCGGGTGGTAAATTTAAAAAATATTTTTCTATTCATAATTAATACGGTATATTGCAATATCTCTATAGATCATTATACAGCCATGTGACTGATTACTGAGTTCACTTTGCCAAAACAACATCATACACTGAGACACAACCGACATTAACATATTTAATTGTAAAAACATAAATTTATACTCCATATATTTGAATCAATTTACATAGAAATGGGTTTTCACTGTAAAATAATAAACTTTATTGTGAAAGATGTTTCTCACAGATCCAGTTTAGTTTCTCAGAGCATTTCTTGTCATTCCAGAAATTCCCAGTTGCATCACTATAAATCTCAACACAGTTCTCACCAACACCTCCATTCGGTTCCCTTGAAGCCCAGAACCGGAAACCCAGAGAATCAGAATCAGACTCCGATCAGTGTTGAGTTTCCTTCAATTCCACACATTTAACTGAATCCTCTCAGCCTCTGTTTACTGAGATGTACATTGGGACACGACAGAAATATAAATATAATAAGGAATAATCTTTGCAGTTTTCCCAGCAGGAGAACAGTTTTAACATTGTTGATTGTACTGCACCATAAATAGACACAGAAAGAATCTCAGTTTCTTACTGTGTGTGTGTGTCTCACACACACACACACACACACACACACACACACACACACACACACACACACACACACACACACACACACACACACACACACACCTGTTCCTCTCTGCTGTTTATGATCACCAGGTCTGCTCCTCTCTCTCTGCAGTCGTCTCTGCTCTCAGTCCAGTTCTTCTGCTCATTAGACATGAAATAAAGACTGCTGAACATGAAACACTTCCCTTTGGCTGTGAAGATGAATTTAGAGAATGTGCAGAGATAAAAACTGTAATAACACCTGATTAATTACTGATCACCTCAAAATGAATTTCTGATCTATTATTTGTGTACAAACAGGATTTATTTTTGAACCAAGCATACTATAAATATCAGTAAAATATGCCTGGATTAACCTTTCATTGGTTTCCTTTATTATTATGTAACATACAGTAAGAAAAATTGATTTTACACTTTGTTTTGGTTTGTTTTCAGAGTTTAAAAGAGGGCTAATAATTTTTTATAATCCATAGTATTTAAATTATTGGACTTTGACTGTGCACACTGTATGTGTTCACACACACACACTCTAAAGAGAACTCTATGTGTGGACAAAACCACTTCTATAGACATTTACATTTTAGACACTGGGTGTGGAAACGGCCGCGGTACGTATATTATCTCCAGGAGGAAGGTGAGGTTTAGTGATTGGGAATTAATGTTGAGGTGATCAGTAATGAATCAGCTGTTATTACAATACAGACAAAGTTAGATATTAGTTCTCCAGGAGAAATGTAAGTCTGATTAAGACTCAGTAATTACTGCACAGTTAATAGTCAACTAATACAAGCATGATTACTGATTAGTTACAGAAGTAATTATCTAGTAGTTAATGTTAATAATTATGTGTTAATGAAGATTTAATCATCATTCTTTCTTACTCATCACACAGTCACCTATGTTTTGTATCAGAAATATAAAATGTCACCAATATTAATGAGATACTTTCATTCTAAGACCTCAGTGAAATTATATGGAGGAACATGTGAGAGGATGTGAGTTAAATGCTGATGCTCTTGTTTTAAGACGCTCATGGATGTCCACTGAGGATATTTAACTGCTGGGCAGAAAATGTAATGATGGATTTATCTACTTACACAAATCACAAAATGTTCCCTTCCCCTGTAACTGACATTTCTCTATAGTCAGGTTGATGTAACTGGTCTGTAACTGGTCTCTCTCTATAGTCAGGTTGGTGTAACTGGTCTGTAACTGGTCTCTCTCTTTAGTCAGATTGTTGTTACTGGTCTGTAACTGGTTATTTTCAGCAATCAGGTTGATGTATTTGATCTACAGCACTGTGATGCCAGTCAGCAGGAGAACACACAGCAGCACCACACACACTGCAGTCAGTCTGTAACACCTGCTCCATGCAGTGTCTCCACCTAGAGGTAAATGTACACACATACACATTTTTGTCTCTTTTCATATACAGCTAGCATTTGTTTAGTCTCACGGTAATAAGAAAACAATTCAGCAGTGAGCTGAAGGACATCTCAGTCTTTGGATTGGCTTAAAATGAACTGACTTAAACATGAGAGTCTTGTCAATCCTGGGTGGGCAATACTCACTCAGTCACTCACTGTCTGTACTGCTTCATCCCAGGAGACATAGTGCACAAGGCAGGGTATGGGACAGGGTGCTAATACATCATAGGGCACACACATACACACTATGGGCAATTTAGAAATGCCAGTTAGCCTGATCTGCAGGTCTTTGGGAAGAATCCAGAGCATACAGAAGAAACCTATTAAGCACGGGAACAACATGAACTCAGTCCCAAGACGTGGAACCCGGAACCTGAAGGCACAAAGCGACACTGCAAACCACTGGGCCACTGTCCTGCCTAGGCTTGCATTAACTTTTTTAAAAACTGTTATATATTTTGACGGTGTGCATCCGTGATGGATGTGTGCCCAAACCTAATATTGCTTTTCAGTTACTCCGAAGCTCACAAGCTAGTCGGCCTTCCCTTCTGCAGGTGTGCGAAGGAGGGGTGCCGTGGAATTAGGCACAGCTGGTGAGCTGCCTCCGTTAATGATCCCAGGCCTCTCCGCACACTATAAAACACAATAGGGAGTGTAGCTCGGTGGTCTGTTGTGTTGCTGAGGATTTCGTAAGCGGAGAGTGCAACGTGCGCACTAAAACACAGAAGAGCGGCATGAGAGTGGGGCAATGGAACAAGACCCAGGGACTTCAAAGAGGCGAGTACGCCTTTGATCTCTGCAATAAGGGCAGCTGCAAGTATGTCAGAGATGTCTCCCAAATGTCCAATCACAAAGGGTCAAACTCGTTACAATATTTACACCAACACACAAAAGTGAGTACACCACTCTGATTTCAGCAAATATTTTAGTATATTTTCATGAAGGACAATACAATAAAAATGAAACTTGTATATATTTTACAGCAGTCAATGTGCAGCTTGTACAGGTATAACAGTATAGATTTACTGTCCTCTAATAATAACTTAAAATCAGTGGCCGAGTGTGTCTCCAGATCTGAACCCTATTGAGCACCTTATGGGGCGTCCTCAAGAAGAAGGTGGGAAAACGCCATGTGTCTAACATCCAGCAGCTCAATGATATCATTCTGGAGGAGTGGAAGAGGATCTCAGCAACAACATGTGCAGCTCTCGTGAAGTCCAGGCCCAGGAGGATTAAGGCTAGATAACACAAGTGCTCACATGAAATAATGACACTTTGGAAACAGTTTTGACATGTTAACTTAGGGTGAATTCATTTTTGTTGCCAGTTATTTATAAAATAAAGTCTGCATGTTGAGTTTTGTTAGAGGACAGTTCGTGACACTCGGCAGCATTTTGAACCACCTGAGCCTGGTCAACAGAGGCCTAGCCAACACTGCCATAGTAGGCATTACATCAGTCAAAGTGAAAATTAAACCAATGGTGACGTGATGAAGGGTTTCAACTGAGAGGTGTGGAATACTGGGTGAATCCGGAGCGCCGCAGGTAGCTGGAGCCGATAGGTGACAGGGTTGACACGGAGGGTGATGCGATATGGACCGATGAATTTAGGCGAGAGTTTTTTGGACTCTGTATGGAGGTTTAGATTTTTGGTAGAGAGCCATACCTTGTCACCTGTGTGGTACAATCGTCCCGGGGGGTGTCGACGGCAATGTTGTGAGGTGTAGAGGCTATTGGCATGCTGAATGGCCTCCTTGGCTTGAGTCCAGGACCGCCGACACCTTCGGACCAACTGTTGGGCTGAGGGTACTTCAACCTCCGGTTCTTGATGTTCGAACATCGGAGGTTGGAAACCCTGGCATACCTCAAATGGACTCAGCTTTGTGGCGGAGGAGACATGGAGGTTGTGAGAGAGCTCCGCCCAAATGAGATAGCGAGCCCAGGAGCGCTGACGGTCGGCAACAAAGCACCTCAGGTAGCGCTCCAGTTGTTGGTTGGCCCGTTCCGTCTGACCATTTGTTTGGGGGTGATAGCCTGAGGAGAGACTGCAGGTAGAATTGATCAGACGGCAGAAGGCCTTCCAGAAGCATGCAGTGAACTGGGGCCCCCTGTCCGAGACGATGTCCTTAGGGAACCCATGCAGACGGACTACGTGCTCTAATATCAGCTCGGCTGTCCTTTTAGCTGATGGGAGTCCGGTGAGGGCCACCAGGTGCACAGCTTTGGAGAACCGATCCACTATGGTCATGATGACATCTTTCCCTTCGGATGCCGGCAGGCCCGTGATGAAGTCAAGGGCAATGTGCGTCCAGGGTCGACGGGGGACTGGGAGTGGTTGGAATTCCCCTGGTGTTGGTTGATTGGAGGTCTTGGCCCTGGCGCACACTGGGCACGCCCGAACAAACTCCTCGACGTCCTTGGCCATTGAGGGCCACCAGAAAGCGCGCTGGATGTATTTGAGGGTGCGTTGTGTGCCTGGGTGCCCCAACAGCGGCGAGGAGTGACCCCATTTGATGACGTCGGCCTTGAAGTTCCTGGGTACAAAGAGTCGTCCAGGCGGGGCCCCTGCCGGTTCGGTCTCCGTGGCCTGTGCCTGACGAACCCTCGTCTCCAGTTCCCAACGGAGCGGGGCGATGACTCTGGAAGGTGGCAGAACAGACGCGGGGTCCGCCCGGGGGACGTCCCCCTCATGTTGTCGGGAGAGGGCGTCGGCTTTGATGTTCTTTGACCCCGGGCGATAGGATAGGTGGAAATCAAAAGACTCAAAAAATAGAGCCGACCGCGCCTGCCTGGGGTTGAGTTGTTTTAGGTTCTTGATGGTAATGAGGTTTTGGTGGTCGGTCCAGACGATAAATGGTTCTCTGGCGCCCTGGAGCCAGTGTCGCCATTCTTCCAAAACCCACTTTATGGCCAGCAGCTCGCGGTCCCCTACCCCGTATTGCTTCTGAGTGGGGTCAAATTTTTTGGAGAAGAAACTACAAGGGTGTAGTTTCTGGTCTGGACCCCGCTGGGAGAGGACAGCCCCAGCGCCCAACTCTGAGGCGTCCACCTCCACAACGAATTGTTGATCGGCATCTGGATGGAGGAGAATTGGAGCGGTGGTGAATAGATGGCAGAGTTTGGAGAATGCGCTGATGGCAGTGGAGTCGAGTTGGAAGGGATGATGTGAGGGGCGAGTTAGGGCGGTTAGGGGTGCTGCGACTGTACTGTAGCCCCGGATAAAGTGACGATAGAAGTTCGCAAACCCAAGAAACTATTGAAGCTGTTTGAGAGTCTTGGGTAGGGGCCAATGACGTACAACCTCAAGCTTCTGTGGGTTCATGGCCACACCCTGGGACGAGATGACAAAGCCCAGGAACGTGGTGGAGCGCTGGTGAAAAGCGCACTTCTTCAACTTACAGTACAGTCGGTGGGCGAGCAATCTCTTAAGGACAGCCCTGACATGTCGAATGTCTTACTTCCGGGTCCTCGTGCCGGTCGCGGAGCGAGTGTGCATGACACACTTCAGTTTTATTATCATTAAAAATTCCACATGCTTTGACATCTTTCAGACATTTCAATGTTTGGTTCAGTTTTAAACTGTTTGAATCTCTGTTAAGAATAAATCATAAAGAATAAATTGTGATATAATCTGCATAGCAATGAAATGAAATCCTGTACTTACAAAATTTAGAATTAAAATTAAATTAAATCTTATTAGGTTGGAATTTAAGCAAAGTAAACGTTAACAGAGTGAGCCTTTGGATTTTGTCATTTGTAATTAGAAAAGCTTTCTTTCTTTCAAAAAGGGGTTTTGTGTCATCTTATATTTTGTGTTCTTTAAATTTGTAGTAAATTTATTAACTGAAATTATTATTAATATTTATTAACAGAAATTATTAATATTTATTAACTGAAATAAATGAATGACCATAAAATGAAACCATTGTCAATGACATCATCAGATGTCATTGTCATTCAGCCCCGCTTGTGTTTTTGCGTTATTATAAGAATGAAATGCAGTAGGCTGTTATGATCATCATAATTTTCTTTAATAAATACTCTACCACCGCTGGCAAAACCTGCTGAAATACAAGTGAAACATTAAATGAATTTACATTCACGAGCATTAGGGTTAACAATGAGCATTAGGGTTTACAATGCAGCAAAACAATATTTAAATTCTCAAAATCAAATATACAAATGTCAGGGTGGACATTTTTTAAGCGTTTTAGGCGGACAATCTAAGCATATAATTTTATAGAAGGGCTTTTATTACAACCTTACACAGAAAAATATGATTTTGTCACACACATGCTAAAACTGTTTATGTCCCCTGCCCTGTATTTTTAAATGCTCACTGCACAGGGGTGTCAAATATGTTCATATATTTTGTAACGGGTTTGGCACAAGGGAGGCAACAACCAACACGGACATGAGGCGAGGTCTTATGGAAAAGGGGTCATTTTATTTACGGAAGGAAAGAGTTAAAGGAGGGAGGAAGGGAAAAAGGAAATGAAAGGTGTGCACGTGCATGTCTGGTGGGCAGCGCCCCGCTGGCATGTAGGCACAGGCTGGTGAGCGGTGGTGGCAGGTAAATTGGTACCTGCTCGAGCCTGTCCTTACCGCAGCAATGAAAGGGTGGAATACCATTCACAACTTTGAAGTCCTTGGGGCGCGTTCCATTGCCCCGCTTGCGTGCCACTCTTCCTTGGTTTCCACGCATCGCCTGCACAACTTCCACGCTGTGTTTTATAGTGCGGGGAGTGTAGAAGTGTAGTAGTGCATATGCACTAGTTTTCTATTTAAAAAAAGTCTAGACAGATATAATTCTGATTTTTAAACTCTATCAACAAGTATTTAATAAAATATAAACTGATGCTTCAGTATATTAGTAACAAATACCTTCTCTGAGAGTTTATATGTTACATCCATGAGGCATAATGTCATATTCATAATGCTTATGGAAAACTGTCGAAGACAAAATAATGTTTTCCTTTTTATAAATACAGTATATCGTAAATTTTACTGCAATAAACCATATTTTCACGTTTTTTAACTGTTAAATTTAAGGTCTTACTCTGTAAAACTAATTACAGTTTTTCACTGTAAATTCTACGGTTATCGCAAGTTTTGTGAAATACGGTTTTATCCTGTAGCATTTATACGCTATTTTACTGTTAAATTTACAGACATTTTTTACAGTGTAGAGGTTCTGTGCACATGTGCACCATTCTGGATGTGTTAATAAAGTGACCTCTGTCTTCTGTTAAAACAAATGTGTTCCTTTAAAATCATTACATGGTGTCAGAAGTGCTTGACGAGCGCACTGCCTCGGGAATATGGCGAAGTTCAATCCTCCGGAGTATTTTCCATTTGACCGTCCGAATGAGTGGGCTGACTGGAAGCAACGTTTCCAGCACTTTAGGAGTGCTACCAAACTGGATAAAGAAGATGGTGAAGTCCAGGTCAGTTCATCAATCTACGCCATGGGTAATGAAGCCAAACACATATTTAAATAATTCACCTTTAATTAGGAGGGTGACAAGAAGAGATTCGATATTGTGTTAAGAAAATACGACAAGTATTTCTTCCCTAAACTGAATGTGATTCACGAGCCATAATGTTTCTATTAAAGAGTACAGCGCCCGGGTGAAAAGCCAGAAACCTTTATTAGAATTCTGTATAATTTATTGGAACATTGTGACTTCGGGGAATACAGAGATGAACACATTCGGGATCGGATAGTCGTGGGCATACTTGATAAAGAACTGTCGCGCAGACTGCAATTAATGTCCAACCTCACGTTAGCTCAAACTATTCAGAGTGTGCGTCAGTGTGAAGAAGTAGCGCTTCAAGTTCACCAGCAGGGGGAAGCGTGCGCTGCAGTCCAAGAGAAAGCAGCAGACAGAGGAAAGCAGAAATGAAAGCCTAAAAGAAAATTTGACAAAGAGCAAGTAGAACCAAAATGTGGAAGATGATGGAAACTCTACAAGGGCTTGAAGGAGTCTCGGTGTACATGGACGATATATTGGTGTGTGTAGATGCCATGGAACAGCATGACAAATGGCTTACCAATGTATTGGAGAGAATTGAGCCTGCTGGGTTAAAGTTGCACCGTGAAAAGTGCCTGCTGAGAAGACATCAGCTTCACTTCCTTGGTCACTAGATCGACAAATCAGGTGTGAGACCTGACCCTGAGAAGGTCAGAGCACTCCGTGAGTTGTCACATCCACACAATGTTCAGGAGCTGAAACGGGTACTGGGGATGTTTAATTACCTAGGCAAGTACATTCCTAATTTGTCTACAGAAGGCAAACCCCTGTATGACTTGTTGAGGTCAACAGTGACATGGACTTGGGGAGGTCCCCAGGAGACAGCATTTCAGCGCATTAAAGACCCCCTTTCTATTTCTCCAGTTTTGAAGTTCTATGATGTGACTCTACCTACTGCTGTTTCAGCGGATGCCAGCAGTTATGGCATAGGTGGTGTCCTACTGCAGCTGCATGAGAAAGACTGGAAACCGGTAGCATACTGCTCATGCAGTTTGTCTGAGGCAGAATCCAGATATGCCCAGATTGAGAAAGAATGCTTGGCGAGTGTCTGGGCTTGTGAAAAATTCGAAAAAGTACCTAATAGGCCTTGAAAACTTCAAATTGGTGACTGATCACAAACCGTTAGTGCCCCTTATGAATAAAAAGGACTTGGCCAGTGTTTCGTTGAGATGTCAGAGACTACTAATGAGGCTTATTAATAAAGTGACCCCTGTGTTCTGTTAAAACAAATGTGTTCCTTTAAAATCATTACACCCACGTTTAGAAAATCATTTTTATTTAGACTATAAAAAATGATCCTGCATCTTTTTTTAGGCGTGCCAGCTGCCATTTTTTTACTTAGAAGTTTTCAATAAAAATCCCGTTGCACTGTACCTCCGGTGACAAAATCGGCTTGTAGAGTCATTTTGGATTCTTTAACAGTGATTTTCCTTACTGCTGACTCACCTTCGAGTAGAGTGCACGTCGCTTCGTTGTGTGTCTGACTTCCGCTTCCGTCTCAAGTATGAATAATCTTTGCAATTTATTAGTTATTTTTGTGGGATATGGTTCTCATTTAAATTAGATTGTACAGTAGGTTTCCTCTGGATTTCTAAGTAGTGAAAGCTATTCCTATCGACTCTCCATCGTGTAGAGCGCATGCCTTTTCGCTGCACGCACAACTTCCGGTTTCGTTTCAGGTATGAACGCTATACACTAATTCCTCTGTGACTATGACTTCAGGTACTTATTGTTGCCTGTTATAGTTTGCACTTAGACTTTTGGGTTCCCGTTTGAACAACATTGCCCTACTGGTGTCGGTAATTGGCTTGTTTCCTGTACTTCCTGGTTGTAACCGGGATTTCTAGTGGTCGTTCATCTAACGTTTTGGGAACAGGTGTGTACTTTTTCTTTACTATATTCATTATTCTCTGTGGTATGTACCTGTTAATTTGTTTCATCCTGATTATAGAAACTATAGATCGAAATGGGTGCCGCAGGTTTATGCATGAACACTGCTTCTTTGCTTTGCCTGAACGCTGTTTTTGCTTTTCTTTGTTTTGTTTTGCATTTGCTCTGCTATATTAATTTAGCTTTGCATTAACTCTGCTTTGCATGAGCATTGTTTTGCATCATTGCTATTTTTGTTTTATTCATTTTATTTTTTGCTTTATAGTCATTGGGTAAATGTATGCATTAGGCCTCACTGCTGTGTTGCATGACTGCTGCTTTGTTGGCGCGTTGCTTTGCCAAAATTTGGTTAGTTAATGAGATTGTCCCTGATGAACAAGCCAAGTGTGACAGCAACGGTGGCAAGGAAAAACTGCCTGAGATGGCAAAAGGAAAAAACATTGAGAGGAACCAGACTCAACAGGGAACCCATCCTCATCTGGGTGATTAATGGATAAATTGTATAACAATGTGTGTTATGCAGCTGAAAGTTCAATATAGCAGAAGTTATTTAAATTAATATGAAGTTCACATCAGGGATGAGTCAGCAGTGCAGAGGGGAGATACGGGGGGGGGGGGGGGTGTCTTCATTGACACCCCCCTTGTTCACAATTTGGAAAAGCCAATTAACCTAATCTGCATGTCTTTGCACTGTGGGAGGAAAACTAACTTTTTTAACTATTTTTTTTCTCTAATTGAATGTCAAATTAAATCTAGTGACTGTATAGTGCTTTTCATCGACTACAGTTCAACATTTAATACCATAATTCCCTCCACACTCACCACCAAGCTGGAGCACCTGGGACTCAGCTCATCTGTGTCAGTGTATTTCCAACTTCCTACCTGGCAGACCACAGGCAGTAAAGATGGGCGAACATGTCTCAGCCTCCCTCACTCTCAGCACTGGAGCCCCTCAGGGTTGTGTTCTGAGCCCCCTGCTCTACTTATTGTACATGCACAACTGCGTAGCCTCAACCAACTCCACCACCATCATCAAGTTTGCTGACAACACCGTCGTGGTGGGCCTGATCTCTGACAATTGGAAAAGATTGGAAATCTGGAGCACTGGTGCCAGAGGAACAATCTCCTTTTAAACATCAGCAAGACAAAGGAGTTGATAGTGGACTTTAGCACAAAGCAGGAGAGGAACTACCAGACACCTGTCATCAACAATAGCCCAGTTAAGAGAGTGGACAGCTACAGATACCTCGGTTTCCACATCACACAGGACCTGTCATGGTCCTGTTACATCAACATCGTGGTGAAGAAGGCCCGACAGCGTCTCTACCACCTCCGACACTTGTTCTGGTTCTTAAAAACTGTTTTGTGTTAATCTGCTGTTTGTTTCAAACTTCTGTTTATGCTTTTTTTGTCTTTTTTTTCTTGCTGTTACTCTGCTTCAAAGCTTTGCTTTAAAGTTAAATTGTTTTTTTTTTTTTTTTGGTCTCTTGCTTTAAATAATCCGCTCCTTGTTGCAAGTTGTGTGTGTCAGTCCCAGAATTCTTGCTTGTTGGTAGGTCATCAAATACTTATTTCATGCAATAAAATGGAACTTAATTGTTTAAAAATCATACAATGTGATTTTATGGATCTTTTTTAGATTCTGTCTGTCACAGTTGAGGTGTACCTATGATGAAAATTTAGATCTCTCCATTATTTGCAAGTGGGAAAACCTGAAAAAACAGCAGTGTATTAAATATTTATTTGCCCCACTGTACCTACAGTACATATACATTTCAGGATCTATAACATCTAATCCTAAACAGTGTGTTTCAGAGGTGAGTTTACTAGCTTTGTGTCTCGCTCTGTACAGTATATGCAATTGAAATACATCCCAATATTCTCCACATAGCATAACAGAAAAAAGCACATGCTATGAACTGCATATGAACTTAAAATTAGTTTAGTATAAAGACATATTTTTTATCTATAATCTTTGATTATAGAATTTAAATATTGATACATGTACTGCACAAGTAATAACAGTTTTGGAAGTCTATCCTGGTGCAACTAGTCTCTTTTCTCTGGTTAAATCTTAAATGACATCTAGTGGCTGAATAGTGTACTACACTTCTTCAGTATTCAACTCAACTAAATCATAGCCTATAATGAGAGAAGAGTTCGTGAAGAGGAAGTTATTTAAAATCCTGCCTTAAAATAAGTTAAACCCATTACCATTACATAGACTGGTATCTGTACAAATTGCACAATAATATTTTTTTCCATACATCTTGCAAATTATAATAGTATGTACAGTACAACAGAAACATGTATCAGTTTTTGTTTCAATAAATTTCAACAATGTAATACGTTTCAATATTTTTTTGTAGTAATGGGGTATGAGTTGAGGTAGTGGGGGGGGGGGGGGGGCAGTAAGCATTTGACGTTACTGAAGTAGCAGTAATGATTTAAAAGCACTGTGTGCAAATATCAAGTAATAAATATTGTACAAATATTTGCAAAAGAGCAGTTCAGATAGGTAGGTATGAACAAATTGTTCTGACATTCCTCACACAGGGAGTAGGGAAGGGAGCACACTTTAAAATACACTGTGGAATGGAACGCAGCCTGTTGTTTAATTCCAGAGTTTGTGGGCTGGTAGGTACTTCAGATACCCAAATATATACACACACACGCACTGATGGCTGTGAATGTTCACTCTGGGAACTCTGGCAGTGTAGGCCTATCTGTGCAAATTGATGGGAAAATTAAATTAAAATTAAAAATTGTTGCTTTATTATAATTTTAGCATAGGTGTTTTGTATCTCAATCTGTATATGAAATATAAATACATCACAGGATCGTGCACACTGAAACACACTAATCTATAAAATCCTAAATTAATGCATCTCCGCATATGAAAACACTACATAAAGCCTTTCAAACCTAAACACTTACCCGTGTGTGGTGCTGTGTCTGGGTCTCCCTTTGTGACACTGTCTTCAGGCTTGGGGTCATGACCTCTAACAGTGTCTGCACTCTCATAGATATCCACCACCATTTCCCTTTGCTTAGAAGAACGCTGAACCATCTCTAATCTATAGAAGACTCACTAAAACACAAAATTACTGTGTCTGTGTGTAAGCATGCGTGAACTATGGCACTTCTCCCTAGTGTACACTAAATTAAATGTTCTGCTGCCAGTAAAGGAAGTTACACATTAAAAAAGGGATATAACTGTCTTCTTGTGGTAAAAATGTGAAGAGATTTGAGCTGCAATAATCACTCAAACATTCTGTTGTTAAAGTCCAGCAGTTATACACATACCAAAATAGCATTGTTGTGTTATAATGATGTATATACTGTATTGTACCAATTTGTCATATGTGTGTTCCTTATAATAGCATTACAAATAGCATTACAAAAAACTATTAGGCCTTCCACCTGCTGTTTTTAAGATTAATTTATTTACAGCACAGTTGAATTCTGTCATATGAATTTGTCAACATGTTCATGTGGCAAGATGGAATTATTTGTAGATTTTCTTTTTTAGAAGCATTTATTTTTCTTTACTGTGAGGATGAACACTTTGTTACTGTGAGGTTGCATGACAGAAGTGCCATAGGTCTAAGCGTTAGCCACCGCCCTCTTTCACATATCAGTATGTACAAAAATAGCTCACAGCAATGTGACAACACACATACATATAATACATCACACATGGGTATGCCAAAGGGACCCCTGGTATAACTCCCCCCCCCCCCCCCCCCCTAATTGAATCTCAGATGAAATCTAGTGGCTGTATAGTGCATTGCATAGATTTTACAGCACAACTAATCATCGCCTGTGTTGAATTTTAACATTGTCTGCAATATTGCAGCTGGACACTAGAAGGGGAAATTATGTTAAAATGCTTTTCATCGACTACAGTTCAGCATTTAATACCATAATTCCCCCCACACTCACCACCAAGCTGGAGCACCTGGGACTCAGCTCATCTCTGTCAGTGGATCTCCAACTTCCTAACTGGCAGACCACTGGCAATAAGGATGGGTGGCCATGTCTCAGCCTCCCTCACTCTCAGCACTGGAGCCCCTCAGGACTGTGTTCTGAGCCCCCTGCTATACTCATTGTACACGCACGACTGCGTAGCCTCAACCAACTCCACCACCATCAAGTTTACTGATGGCAACAAAAAGGTGGGCCTGAACTCTGACAATGATGAGATGGCCTACCTGGAGGAAATTGGAAATCTGGAGCACTGGTGCCAGAGGAACAATCTCCTTCTAAACATCAGCAAGACAAAGTGGACTTTAGCACAAAGCAGGAGAGGAACTACCAGACCCCATCATCAACAATAGCCCAGTGAAGAGAGGAGACAGCTTCAGATACCTCTGTGTCCACATTATGCTGGACCTGTCATGGTCTTGTCAAATCAACACCATGGTGAAAAAGGCCCGACAGTGTCTCTACCACCTCAGACGCTTGAGAGACTTCAGTCTTCCCTCCAGGGTGCTCAGGAACTTCTACTCCTGCACCATAGAGAGCATCCTGACGAGAAACATCACAACCTGGTTCGGGAACAGCACGATGCAGGACAAACAAGCCCTACAGAGGGTGGTGCGATCAGCTGAGCGCATCATCCACACCGAGCTTCCTGACCTGTACTGAAGATCGTGAATGACCTCAGCCACCCCAGCAATGGACTGTTCTCTCTGTTGCGGTCAGGAAAGCGATTCCGCTCCCTGAAGACCAATACAGAGAGACTGAGGAGGAGCTTCTTTCCGCAGGCAGTACGGCCTTAATTAGTACATCACACAGTACTGATCCATTTTACACATCCACACTCATGCTTTTTGCACTGGACATTCGGGAAAATCATTGACATGATGCAGTGGACACTGCACAACTGAACATTACTACAGTACTTATTCTATTATGCACAAGTCACTTTAAGGATGAACACTTTATTTTTTTTTTCAAAATATTTTCAATATTTTTTTTGCCTGTTAGAAAGTAGAATTAGAAAGTCTTACAGTTGACATAGAAAAAGATAGAAACATAACTGGTTAACATACAGGCAAGAAAGAAAGAATATGAGACAGAAGAAGAGTTTGAAGGCTATTTTACAGATTCAGATGGTCACAGTGCTTAGAGTGAAATAAATCAAAGGTAATTTTACAGCTAAATAAATTAATAAAAGTAAAGTGTTTAGCAAGGGCAGGCCAGAACACAGACACAGGAAACACATGTTTGAGGAAATAAGTACACTTTTATTTATAAAACACAGAAAATGTTCAGTGGTTGGGTGAAGTCACTCATTGAGGAACAGGCCTGGGGGCCTCTGGAAATAGCAGCAGCCACTCTTGGGCAGTCAATGGGCTGGGCAGGAGGCAGCATGGCTGAGATTCAATCCCCTCCTTGGCCAGTTGTCCCGGCTGGAAAGCTTCCTTGGGTCTCTGAAAGAAAGGACAAAAAAGAAGGACTACGAGTCTTGCAACCAGTACTCTCCACTCACGCTTCTGATGTCGGTTTTCTCTTTTGTGGGCCTTGCTGACACTGGGATGATGCTGTTCTGTCTTGGGCCACAGAGAGTTGAGACACCCCACCCCTTCTGTGCATGAGGAAGAGCTGACCATGGTGCTGAATCTGTGCTTGGTTTTCTTCTGCTTGGTTGAGAGGGTGGCAGTTAGTAAGAGGCACTGGGTATGTATGCCAGCCATCACAAAGGGAACCCACAGTGGTGCAGTGAACTCCTAGGACTGGGTTTCCAACAGAGACAGTACACATGCTCTCACTAGCAAGGCTTGACTGGTTTTATTGCTTTAAATATCAAGTGAATATTTTTAGGTCTGTTTTATATATCTTGTGATTACAGATCATTGCATGGTACAATTCACTTCAGAAAAGCAATGTTTAGACATGCAGTGCATACTGGCATATAAATGCAGCACTTTTAGAAGCAACACTTTTAGAAAGAGATTCCTATTTTTTACATCATTTTAGACTTTAAAATGCTTTTTAATTAATTTCAAACTGTGGTGGTATGTAGCAAAAGTGCAAATAAAAGTATTTTGTCAACAGTACACTAACTAAGAACTGACTGAGAACATTTCCAGATCTCTTAAAGTTCTGGAGACTGAGATGTTGGAACTCCAAAAGTTATTGGACTTCACAGAAAATTCATGTTACATTGGGACACTCAAAAAAAAAGAAAAACTGCATTAGCCTCAACAGTACAAAGGCTGATCCACTCCCATTTTAAAAGCAAAACAGATATGGATGCTTCTTCTAAGTTGACAAGGGTCACCGCCACGTGCTAGGATGTTGTTTGCACTGATCGGCCTCCTCCTGTGTGAGCGAGAACTATGCTTCCTCGTCTATCAGCAGGGTAATTATGATCGCTCTCCAGTCTTGCTGCAGCCAGTCCTCTTGTTCCCTGGTGCGCTCAAAGGTTTGCAGGTGCCTCAATGTCATCATGGGAGGATAGCCTTGTCAGTAGCCGCTGTGCTTCTTTCCGAGGAGTTCAGTCCCAAAGTTTTAAGTGTGTGTGTGTGTGTGTGTGTGTGTGTGTGTATGTCCAGTCCCTTTTTGATGAGCATACAGATGGCTTGTAGGAACATTTATTTATTTATTTATAAACATAAATAAATGTTTCATAAATATTAATTTGTATATTAATAATAATATTTGATATAATATATATATATATATATATATATATATATATATATATATATATATATATATATATATATATATATATATATATATTTTTTTTTTTTTTTTATAATAAATTAATATTCATTAGTTATTTGTTTAACAAGTGGGTAGTTAAACACACACACATGCAAATTTCATAATTGTAACTAACAGTCTGAGACTACAGTCTGTCTCACTCTGTACTCTGTGTAAAGTGAATTAAATGTTCCTCTACAATTAAAGGAAGTCAGATGAAGTTACACATTAGAGAAAGAGCATTAGTGGCTGCTTGTGGTCAAACTGTGAAAACATTTTAACTGTGGAAACATTCAGTTCTCATGCATACAGTAACTGTCCTTTCAAAGTTCAGCAGTTATGTAAAAGCCGAAATATTTGTCAAAACTTGACAAAATAAAATGTAAAAATTGCTTTTGCGATACATCCACATATTAAGAGGAGACATGTCCCTGAAGCAGATGCAAAAGATTTAGATAATTACTTTTTCAGAAGCTTTCAGGCAGCTTATTGTGAGGTTGCAAAATTTCACAATGTTTTTTTTTCTTCTTTTTTTCATAATTAGTGGTAATGACTGGTCTCTTTCACAAAAGAAACACAACCACACAGTTCAGTTCCAACATTTACAAACATGCTTGCACACACTCATCCACAAGTATGCTAAAGGAACATTTAGTATAAATTTTTTTTATTAAGAAAGAAATTGTTAAGTTTAAGGAAGAAAACTATTTAACATTTATTCTTTCTTAGTTACCTTTGAATTATAAAACAGAGGTAACTGTACTGTAAAGCTCATTAGTTTCTTCATAAATAGTCTGTTTAGGTTGTGCTTTTTGTCTTGCTTTTGTTGAATTAGAATTTGTGTGTGACATAGCTTATCGGTTTGGTTTGTTCATGTTTGAAAGTTGTTTGTTTATGTTTTATTTCATTATTATTATTAAAAAATCTAAACCATCTTAAACCTCTGCATTTATGCCTCTTCTACACTAACTCCACAAACGTGACATAATGCAAAACCTGTATAGAGGCATAGCGGAAGGGCCTCCCCTCTATATTCTTTTGGCGGGGCTGTGATGACGACGCCAGGGCAAGCAGATGTAGTGAGCAGTCGGCTTGCCATCCGGTGCTGCATCAAGCGCCCTGTAGAGAGACTGGACAGGAGGAGCTAAGCGAGCAGCCAAGCTGGGAAGGCTACCGGCTCGCGATGCAGCATATGCCGTTCAAAAATGGTGCAGCTCGGGGTGACAGGAATTTCCGCACTGACCATAAGGTACGGGCCAGGAGGTCTATGTGTGGCGATGACCAGGGTGAAGAGGAACAGAGGTTTTGGGTTGAAGAAAACAGAAAGTGCATACAAGACATGTGGGGGCTCCAAGGACTGCTCGGCCAGCTTAGCCTCAGTGGAGGCCCAGACCTGCCAGAGAGCCCCGCTGAGGGCCCAGTTAACCCAGAGAGCTCGGCACTGCTTGATCCACTGCTCGCCCGTCTGCCCAGCTTCGAGGATGTTGAACTTCTTCCTCCGCCGCCCGGATTCGAGGATGTCTTGCAGAGCTCCTCTACCCTGTTTCAGTGATGGCGAGCTCCCTCCGCTGCGCAGCTTCGACGACGGCGAGCTCCCTCCGCCGCCCAGCTTCAACGACAGCGAGCTCCCTCCTCCGCCTGGCTTCGACTCTGGCAACGGCGGGTCAGCTCCAACGCTCCAGTGCTTGCTCCGCCGCCCAAATTCAGGGACCTCATCTCGGTCCCGCTGCAGAAAAGCGGAGAAATCTCTCCTATCCTGTGTGCCCTGCCACCCAGCCCAAGGAACATCATCTACAGCCTCAGTGTGAGGAGGCTGGGCACAGAAACGTGGGGAGAGTGCCCTGGATCTCCTGTGGCAACCCAGAGTAGCCTCTAGGTTTAACCCCCAGAGGCTCTTTTGTATTTTCGTTGTAGTTTTGGTTAAGTAAACTTCATTTCCCAAGATGCACCTCGGTCAGGTGATGGGAGCGCTCTTCTGAACCAAGTTGGCTTATTAGTTTCTTTATAAATCATCTGTTTAAGTTGTGCTTTTTGTCTTGCATTTGTTGAATTTGAATTTGTGTGTGACATAGCTTATCGGTCTGGTTGTTGGTCGGCTCATGTTTGACAGTTGTTTGTTTATGTTTTATTTCATTATTATTATTAAAACATCTAAACAGTCTTAAACCTCTGCGTTTATGCCTCACCACAGATGTGACATACATTCTCTCTAATCTCTTTAGATATTTTCCTCAGGGAGATTAGTTTTTTAGCAGTGATTAAATTCTTTTTTTTTCTTTCCATTTAAAATAGTTTGATTAATAAATTGACCTCTGGGTCTCCATATTGTGTTAAAGGGGGCATTGCCTAAGTGACTGGATGTGTTGCTGCTCTGTTAAAAGCATTTTTTATTTTTTGTTCATTTTCATCAATACATTTTCACTAAACAGTCATGTGACTACCAGACTCACACTGAGAAGTTTACTAAGTCCTGAAATGAAGACGCTCCATCACATACCCGCCTGCTGCTTCATCTGTTCATTATAGAGAAATAAAAAGCAGACACTACAATCTCTGTTAAAGAAGAGGAGGAGTTATTATAATTTGTTAATAATAAATTATAATTGATAATATACAGTAATTTAAATAATCATTTCTCAACAGTGTTAAATTATTGAACATTTTATATTTAATGGATTTTCTATCTGTTTGTATACTTAATGTAAATAAAAGTCCTGACCGCTTTACATGCCTGTGTGTGAAAATGTGCAGGAGTGCAACACTGATATTAGATTATATTATGTGTATTCTATATTTTAAAAACTTCAGGCAAAAAGTCTAACAGCTTTTCAGAATTATATTGTAGACACATTCAAATAAATTGGGTGGCATTTAGTGGTGTAGTGGTTAGCACTGATGCTGTTCGATTCCTAGCCAGGTTTGATTCTGTCTCTGTGTGCATGGAGTTTGCATGTTCTCCCCGTGCGTGGTGGGTTTTTTCCGAGTACTCCGGTTTCCTCCCACAGTCCAAAAACATGTAGGTTAGGTTAATTCGCATTCCCAAATTGGCCATAGTGTGTGAATGAGTGTGTGTATGTATATATATGTGCCCTGCGGTGGATTGGCACCCTGTCTAGGGTGTACCCTGCCTTGTGCCCTAAGTCTCCGCAGATAGGTTCCAGGCCCCCCACAATGCTGAATACAGTATTGAGCCTTATAGATGATGAGCGAGTGAGTGATTCAAATAAATTGTATACATTGAGTATAATAATTAGAAGAAGAAGAAAAATTATGCTTAGAAAACAGTATTTAATGAACTAGTATTTTAAAGTCACTATTTGGTGTGATGCCACTTTGAGGACTCTTACATCTCAGGTACAATTTGTGCAGTTTTATAAGTCATTTAAAAATTATCCTGCAGAACCACACACAGTTCTTCTGAGGATGAACTGTTGCACATGCTTTTTTCTTGCATGCAACACCCAGAAACCTTTTTTTTTTAAAGTAATTGCTTACTGTATATAATGTGTTAGCAAAGACTTTTGCACAGTACAGTAGGTAGTTGCTTCGCTTTAACAAGTACATCTGGGATATGTGTGAGGTTTGCAGCTTAAATGTCTTCACACTTTGACCAGAATAATCCACTAAAGTTCCTCTCACTCCATTTATTGACAGCAGTACATTTAATTCCTTATACAGAGTACAGAGGCTCAGCCTGTCAGTCACGTCCACACAGAGACACAGTCATTTCATGTTTTAGTGAGACTTTCATAGATTAAAGATGGTTCAGTGCTTTTCTGAGCAGGATGAGATGGTGGAAGTTATCTACAAGATTGGAGACAATGTTGGAAGTCATGACTATGTCTCCAACACAGAGGATGAAGACCCTGACACTGAGACACGCCTTGAAGCACAACACACAGGTACAGAATATTTACGTTTGCTTGGCCAAAAGTGCTACAAAATGCAGACATGCAGTAATTCAATATTTTATTATAGTGAGTGGAGATGATGGTGGATATCTGTGCGAATATAGAAACTGTTAGAAGAAACACAGAGAGGGAAAGGAAAACAGTTCCTCTTATTATTGTAAGGGATAACCCCTAGAGGGCGCCAAAGCGCCCAAAGACCCTTTTTTTGTTGTAGTTTAATGTGACTTCAGTTCCCAGTTTGCACCTCGGTCAGGTGACGTGGGCGCTCACCTGGACCGAGTGAGTTATTAGTTTCCTTACACTCTAAAAAATGCTGGGTTAAAAACAACCCAAACTGGGTTGTTTTTAACCCAACTGCTGGATAAATATTGGACCAACTACATGCTGGGTTAATTTAACCCAGCAAAATGGGTTACTTATTTAACCCAGCAAGATGGGTCAAATATTCAATCCAAATTCTAGGTCATATTTAACTATACTGCTGAGTTAATTCTACCTCACAAATAGGTTATTATTATTTTTATGTTTTACATGTCTATGGGTAAAACAGTTTAAACAGTTTAATTACTTTGATATACTGGTCTATTACAAAAGAAAACACTAAGTTTTGCAAAGCATACATATATGCAATAAACAACACCCAATTAATTGTACAAAACATAGAAAAATATTTATTTTTCAAAAGCACAAGATCAGATAATACAAAACACGTTCAAGAGCGACATCATTACGATACTATTACTGAGAAGCAGTAATGCCTGAGAGCAGTGCTGGTCATTATCTCCCAACATCAGGATGTAGGTGTATGGCCTCGACTGACAGATATTCCACGGTGTTGGTTCCAGCCTTAGAAAGAAAGAAAGTAAAATGGAAAAATTCGAGAGGGTTGGCTAGTATGCATATTTGTAAGAAGATTAATGTTTTGTAACACCTCAGCTATTTTATGTGTTTGCTAACGCTAGCAACCTAGCTAAATGCTAGCGTCATGCTGGCACTACAGTTAACAGTTTAGCTTTCATTCATCACTTCACCACCTTCATACACCCTCCAAGCATTCTACAAAGAAAGCTAAAAAAGCTCAGACATTTTTGCAGTTTCTTTCATATACATGTGGGGTTCTTTGGTTTGGCTAGTTAGCAGCCATTGTCAGATAAACTAGCATGCTATAGCACAGAACAGGCTGAAAGTTTGAGTGTAACAGTACACGGTAACAGTAATAAATGTTACATACAGTGAACAAATTCAGTCATAGGTGAGTGAAAGTGTGTATATAGACCTTATATTGAACGTTTACATTTCCTCTTAAATGCGCGAGGAGGAAGAAAAAAAGACGAAGCTGACACAGCCACTGAATACACCGGTGAACTTCGGGGGAGGGCCGGTCTGATCTGTGATGTTAGCTGTCGCTAGCTAACCCAACTCCAACCCAGCAAGCTGGGTTAAACAAAAAGTACCCAACTCCCTGTAAATAACCCAGAAAAATTACCCAACAGAGGCAACCCAGCATTTGGGTAGTAAAAACAACCCAGCATTTTTTAGTGTGTATAAATAGCTTGCTTTTAGTCCTTTCCCTTGTCTTGCATTAGTTACGTTGATTTGGTATGTGGCTTCGTTATGTGGATACGTGTTTTGGTTTCTTTTTATATAAAGTATTTTAGTTTGTTTTGTTCCCTGACCTTTTTGTTGATTTAATAAAAGAACATACTTGCTGAACATATACCTCTGCATCTATGCCTCGCCTCTGTTCATCCACATGCAGTTGTGACAGAATGCAAGACCGAACCAGAGGCATAGCAGAGGAGCCCTTCCCCCGGGAGATTCTTTTGGGGGGGGCAACGATGTTTGCGCGTTGGGAAGACGACGCGGTGGGCGAGCGGATTCCCAAGCGGCGAAGTGGAAAGCGGAGAAGGAAACCTGGCAGGAAGGAGCAGGAGGAGCACCCTCTCACGGTGACCAGGGTGGAGGAACACCCCACAGCGTGCGGCTACAAGGAACAGCGTGTGGGCGGTATGCACAGCCGGGAGCAGCCTCCCAGCTAGCAGGGAGCAGCGTATGGGAGCGCGCGGAGCAAAATGGCGAGCACATGCGTAACCTGCAGGAGCAGGTTGGAATGCTCCAGAAACTGCTGCTGCAGATACGGCTCGGGGAAGACCCAGACCTGCCAGCTTCTCCGCCCGACCTCAGGAGCGACGAAGAGCTCCCCTCTCCGCTGAGCTGGAATGATGATGACGGCGAACTGGAATAGATCCGTTTCAGCGACGACGACAGTGAGCTCTGCTACCCGCTATACTGCGACGACAGCGAAGACGAGCTCCGCAGCGATGACGACAATGACGAGCTCCCTTTTCCGTCGCGCAGCTGCGGCGACGATAGCAAGCTCTATATCTTGCTGCGTAGCTGCTTCGTCGTAGGCACCGAGCCGCCGCTGCACCGCATCACGGAGAGGAGCGAGCTTCCTCCGCCGCTGGCATGCGGCGTTGAGGACAGCGAGCTTCCTCCGCCGCCGTCAAGCGCCGCCGAGGACGACGAGCTTCCTCTTCCTCCGCCGCCGCCGTCACGCGCCACCGAGGATGACGAGCTGCTTCTTCATCCACCGCCGCCGTCACGCGCCGCCGAGGTCAGCGAGCTTCCTCTTCCTCCACCGCCGCCATCACGCGCCGCCGAGGTCAGCGAGCTTCCTCTTCCTCCGCCGCCGCCGTCATGCGCCGCCGAGGTCAGCGAGCATCCTCTTCCTCCGCCGCCGCCGTCACGCGCCGCCGAGGTCAGCGAGCTTCCTCTTCCACCGCCGCCGCCGTCACGCGCTGCCGAGGTCAGCGAGCATCCTCTTCCTCCGCCGCCGCCGTCACGCGCCGCCGAGGTCAGCGAGCTTCCTCTTCCACCGCCGCCGCCGTCACGCGCTGCCGAGGTCAGCGAGCTTCCTCTTCCTCCGGCGCGGCCGTCACGCGCCGCCGAAGTCAGCGAGCTTCATCTTCCTCCGGCGCCGCCGTCACGCGCCGCCGAGGTCAGCGAGCTTCCTCTTCCTCCGCCGCCGCCGTCACGCGCCGCCGAGGTCAGCGAGCTTCCTCTTCCTCCGCTGCCGCCGTCATGCGCCGCCGAGGTTGACGAGCCTCCTCTTCACAGCGCACTTTCTTTGCCTCAGCATCTGCCGCTCTGCATCGGTGAGGACGGCGCGCTTTCTCTGCCTCCGCCGCCCTGCTGCAATGGGGGCACCGGACCACCTTGCCCACAGGACAAAGGAACCAGCCTTGGGGTGAGGAGGGCAGACATTGGACCCTGGGGGGGATGCCCGGGACCTACTGTGCCGCTCTGGAGTTGCGCCCTTTGAGGGGGGGGTACTGTAAGGGATAACCCCTATAAATTCCTTATAAATTGCTTGCTTTTAGTCCTTTCCCTTGTCTTGCATTAGTTACGTTGATTTGGTATGTGGCTTCATTATGTGGATACCTGTTTTGGATTCTTTTTATATAAAGTATTTTAGTTTGCTTTGTTCCCTGACCTTTTTGTTGATTTAATAAAAGAACATACTTGCTGAACATCCGCCTCTGCATCTATGCCTCGCTTCCGTTCATCCACAGACAGATGTGACAATTACTTTTATTTTGCCTTGTTTTGCTTCTCTGTTTACAATTATCCATCATCCTTGTTGTAATCTCCATGTGGTTTGAGCAAAGAAATGGACATTAGACTTCAAATGATGAAATGTCTATGAATTCCATCATTATACAGATTATACTGCTAACTTTAAATAGCTTTTTTAAAATGACACAGCATTTAGCATATGCTCATATTCACAGTGAATTAAAAAAAGCGCTATATAATCGCCATCAGAAACATCCTCCACAGTAGTTTCCTAGGTCAGGGAGCAGGGCTGGATTTGCTCCATGTGGGGATTGGAGTGGTTTACCCCCATAATTTTCCACAGAAATTATTCATAAATGTGCAAAGTCCTAACACTTAATAAAGAGGTTTTGCAGCCTGCAGGGCAGGTGACTACATTTTAGAAAAAAAAATAAAAAAAAAATAATAATTTTGAGCAACAGGTCATATGAACTAGAAGATATTGAAATAAAATATACACTTCCATCCACAACATTGACAATAACAATAACATTATTTATTATTCATTTATTATATACCGGGTTTATGAGTTAATCTGAGAGCACAATAATGAAAATGACTGTCCTGTAATGCCATAACCGGTTCTGGGTGGTTGGCTCACAGAGTAGTTTATTTACTTTTGCATTATTTTCCTTCTGTCATGGCTTCAGAGACGGGGCGGACACAGATGCAGGGTTCACGCAAACTCAAGTTTTCTTTATTACTGTCAGGGATAACCCTTAGAGGGCGCCAAAGCGCCCTGGGTTTTGATTGTAGTTCTGTTAGGTTAAAATTTCAGTTCCCATGTGGCAACTCGGTCAGGTGACCAGGGGGCGCTCACCTGAACCGAGTTGGTTATTAGTTTTATTATAAATAGTTTGGTTTCATTTAGTTTCTTGTCTTGCGTCTGTTGATTTTCCATGATAACTGTCTGCATGGTTTAGTTGTGTCTTTTGTTTCGTGTATTCGTCTTTTAGTTTCAGTTTCCTTATAAAGTATATCTGTTTTGTTGAGTTTCCCTGACTTTGTGTTTAAATAAAAGCATCGTTTTCCCGTTCTACCATCTGGACCTCTGAATTTATACCTCGCACCCCCACACGTGACAATTACGTTTTCACAACAGGTTTTGAAATAAATAAAAAGTACACTGTCGATTTCTTCCCCGGACTGGTTTAACAAGACAAAACAAAACAACACTGCTGGAAGCTGGGAACCCCCTCAGTCTTGACCTTGACTTTGTAACCGGCTCTTCCAGCCGCTCGTGACAATTATACTTTTTAGTCCTGGGGAAAAGAGACGAGACAAGACACAGGTGAAGAACACAATGACAGTGACTTGTGCACAAGGGAGAACAGACGAGGATGTACGGGTTCGACCGGAATAAATAGAGACACACAGGGCAGACACAGGTGAACTTGATTTTGGTTAACAAAAAAGGCAAGTAACCACGTAGACACACTAGGGGGGGATAAAGGGCCGGCTCAGTAATCCGGTGAACCCGATCTTATCCCCCAAGGCTGAGGTGGCACAGATGTGACACCTTCATATTTTGTATGATATACTTTCTTTATTTTGTGTGATATTTGCACCTGATGTCACTATTTCTATTTTGACCTGTTTTTTAACGCTTTTATGAAGAACATGTTACATCCTGGTCCATGGTCATGCCACAACAGACAATAAAGGGAATTGAAATTGGAAAAACGAAAAAGAATGAGTGGAGGTGAGATCAACTGCGGTTTAAAGTATAAGTATTTACAAAGATAGTAATATCTTCAGGAGCCGACAATGGCAAAATAATAAACAAAACCCCATGAAAGTCTAACCTACTTACAGGATACTATTTACAAAGTGTACAAATTTATGCACAAAGGGTAATAACAAAATCGTTGTCAAAAAGGGCAGCAAAAGTTTGGTACACAGTAAATCAAATATAAGCAAACAAAACACCATAATAAACCAAGCAGTTGTCTCTCGAGCAGCAGGCAGGATGGTGTTTAAATACAGCTGCACAAAGTGTTAGTCCAATGGCAAAACAGGAGGTGGGAGTAAGGTGCACATGTTCAGGGGAGCTTGTCCAATGGCAACACAGGAGACGGGAGTAAGGTGTACACGTTCAGGGGAGCTTGTCCAATGGCGACGCAGGAGGTGGGAGTAAAGCACACAGATTCAGGAAGTGCTTGTCCAATGGAGAAACTGGATGTTGAAGTAAGGCACATATCACTGACTGATCCTCCAATCAGCACCCTTCTCCAAAGTAGAGGCCAATTAAACCTGCTTCACAAACAGAGAGAAACACACCCAAGAGAGCAGGCAACACAAAGCATAATATAAAAATATATATAATATGTCAGGGATGTAACACCCTTAAGATTGAACATCAAGTTTACTTCTTACTCAGACTCACAGTGAGATAATGTGTTTGCTACAATGTTTTCAGATCTCTTTTTATGCCGAATGTCAATACTGAATCCCTGGTTACTATTACTCATACTCTGTAAGAACACGAGAGGGTTGTGATCAGTAAACACCACTATTGGTTCAGAACTGGATCCAATATACACCTCAAAATACTGAAGGGCGAGTAAGAGGGCAAGAGCTTCCTTCTCAATGGTACTATAGTTAAGCTGACAACGATTAAATTTGCGGGAGAAGAAACTCATAGGGTGATCGATACCATGAGCATCATCTTGGGTGAGTACTGCACCTACCCGGGTACCACTGGTGTCTACCTCCAGTTGGAAGGGTTTTCTAAAATTAGGGGCAGAAAGAACAGGTGACCTGTACAGCAATAGCTTCACAGCATTAAACGCATCTTGACAAGTAGCAGACCACACAAAAGGGATCAAGTCATGAAGAAGGTTTGTTAGAGGTAGTACCAAATCTGAAACGTTTCTACAGAAGCTTCGGTAATATCCAGTCATACCCAAGAAACGTCTGAGGTGTCGTTTTGTCCTAGGGGCTGGAAATGCCTTAATTGCCTGCACTTTAGCATCCAGCAGGCGTAACAGTAGAATGAGCGAATTCACACTTTTTAAGGTTCAGAGTCAAGCATTCTGAAATTTGTGAACCTTGAAAAGAACTGCCTCATATCCACATCCTCTAATAATAAGGAGCAAGTAGATACCATCTTGTCATACATTTCCAAACCAAGTAACTCTGCCCTAACCTTTAACACAAATGACATGGTGGTGGCATAGCTGTATTTTAGGGTTGAGGCTGAACACATAATTGGGCACAAACTTTACAGGTTGGAGACAGTAAGGGACAACAGAACATTGAACAAACTCCTGTCAATCATGCAAAATCTATCCCACCGACTACATGATCCAATACAGAGGCAGGGGAGTTTATTCCCTAAAAGACTCCAGCTTCGCTGTCACAAAGCAAGGTTCAGGAAATTGCTCCTACCTTTCACCATTGCGTCATGAGCCGGCACAAAATTTAGTTTCATTGCTATGCTGATGATACTCAGCTTAACCTCAGCATAAAATTAACCTCTTCAGCTACTCCGCCATCATCCACTTTGACCAATTGTTTGGAATAGATATGTTTGGAAGTCATGGATACATGGGTCCTGCCGCTGATCAGATCTAGGACCAAAGCTATTTTAGTATTGTTGTGGAAATTAATTGACGACTCAGGCTTTGATTTCAGAAGGTTACAACTTTATTGGTTGATCAACAAAGTCGGGAGGTCTGCAGAACGCACCACGACTCCCGACGGGTCCTCGCTTAAATACTGATCCTAAACAAAGGCGGCCAGTCTTCCCGCGCTGATTTTACTTTCAACATCTGAGTTGTCAACATCATAATTGTTTTATCTAGAGTGCAAATTCATGTGTTAGTCTTACTTACACTATCTGGTGATTAAATTAAATAACTGGACTTTTATCAATGACCAACCTATGCATTCACACTCTAGTGGAGAGTCAGCCAAACCTCTCCTTCCACACTTGACTAGGAAGGAGTAAAAGACTTGACCTCCATGACCTTGTACTTTTCATAACACAATAACATAGCATAACATGAAAATTAAATTAATACAGTGATTTTTTGGTTAACACTAACTGGATAAATCATATAATCTAAACTGGAACATGCATAACATAATAAAATTTTAAAAGTGGATATAATTTTAAACAGCCTTCTTGTAACACAAGACTCTTCAACCCAGATAGTTTGCGCATTGAAGAGGGTCACCTTTTGGGGAGAGGCCAGGCCAGTGCTTTCACCCAAGGCATGGCTCATCATTAATCAGCTTCTTCGCCCTCGTCCGAGGTGCAAGAATCCTCTTCTGATTCTTGTGAATCACATTCAGAGCTGTAAATGTCTTTATCATTGGATAGGGGAGGCTTTTCATCTTGCCATTTTAATACCTCCATATGTCAAACTGTAGCTTTAATGACCAAATATTTTAATACAGGAAGTACACAACAGAACAACAATCCTCCCATTGCTATAGCAAAACTCAAAAACATACCAAATTTAGCAAACCATGCTCCCCACGCTCCCAGTTTTAGGTCTAACCAGTCCCATATTTTATTATCTTTCCCAACATTTTCAGTTACTTCACATCTCAGATTCTTTAGTTGATTCATGGCCTCAGTAAAAGTCCCATCAGGTGCTGTATTATTAGGAATATATGTACAACATTGATCACCGAACAGGATGCACACACCACCTTTTTCAGCCAATAACCAATTTAATGCTAACCTGTTTTGCCAAGACATCTTGCTTGTTGCATGTACCTGTTCTCCTAAAGCAGCTAATGCACTATCTGTATAATTGATGAATCTTTGCTGATTATAGTAAATATAATTAATCCATTCAGCATTTTTATTAGGTGTTCTCCATATAAAAGGAGATTCAAATCCTGGTTTTACCTCATCTCTTGCTTTGAATTCATCAGGCATACCTCTGGGTTGTCCTATTGAATCTATGTGCATGTTAGGATCAGTCTGATAACCCCTTTTTACTCTATGATTAGCTTTTGAGTTACTTCCCACTGGTTGTTCTATGTTCCAATTTATTATTGACATTTCTTGAATCATCCGGACTCTAGCACCTTTCCAGCCCTTTGGTAATGTGGCTCTTAACAGTATTCCCCCACAGAGCCAGACGAAATCAGCTACTGGTATTGTTTGGTCATCATAACGGAACTTTAGTGGAAACAGCAATGTTTGGTTCATGCAGCTATGTGTTATAGTGATATTCTCTTGCAAATTTACTGTTGCATGAAGTATAGTTTTCTTATGGACTTCGGGTCATTGAAAAGAGTCAGTGTCTAGGTGCCACATTATCATACAATTACCTTGAAACTCCCCCATGCTGTAATTTCCTGTAGTCTTATTGAAGCATTCATACTCAAGTGTATAATCTATCTCATAATCAGAAGGGAACTCTATCTTTTTAGTTTCTATTCTTACGTCTAACTGCTGACACCATTCTCCTCATTCGGGCGTAGAGTAGTTATTGAAGTAATCTGGACTACTCAGGATTGCTAAACATTCTGCTGGACACAGTGGTCTTCTGAAAACATGCAAATGACAAAGCTACTGAGCAAATTTTGCACAATGTCTAAAGTCATACTGATTGGGTACTACTATAAATTTCCTTAATGGTGATGGGGAGCAAATCAAACAACTAGTTAATTTGTTTTCCTGAGCTGTGTAGGCAGCCCACTTATACCACTCATTACTGTGTGCTATGCTTAAGAGTTTCTCTTTTGTTTTCCTATTAGCAATTTTATTATTAGGTACTATTTGATCAACATTTAACTGCTGTAAATCCACTTGTTTTCCTATGTTATCCACTTTATTTTCCCCATCATTCTGCTTTATTTCCTCCACACATTTCACAAAGATTGCAAGACCTTGTATGTTATCACTGTCAGGCGGTGGGTCCTCTTCTTCTGCACTTTCTCCCTTACTTACTTTAGGGACGCTTGTGCAATGGTTTAAATGATACCATGTGGTTTTGCCTTCCACTTGGACTGCTGTTGGAGTGGCTGCTACAACTTTGTAGGGCGCTTCTCTCCTGCGTTCGTGCCACTTCCTTCTGAACATGCGTAGATAGACCTGGTCTCCTGGAGTGATGGGACATGGAGCGTCTTTTTCCTCCTCCTTCTCTTTGGTTTTTTCCTGCACATGGATTGCTTTATGTATTGCAGTTAGTTTCTTCATATACGATCTGAGTTCAATTTGTAATTGTTCTAGTGGTGGGCCTTTATACGGATCTCTACAGAATGCCACAGGCATGGGTCGACTCATAAGCATTTCATGCGGGATTAAGTGTGTATTTCTGTTAGTTTGCATGCGATAGCTCATTAGTGCAAGGGGTAAAGCATCAACCCAGTTAAGTTTTGTACTAGCACAAATTTTGTTAAGCTTAGCTTTGAGAGTACCATATATTTTTTCTAGATGTGGATGATAGACACACCCAAATCTTTGCTTTATTCTCAACTGCTGTAGTACCTGTTTTACAGTTTTCTGAATGAACGCTGATCCATTATCTGAACTGATCTCTGACGGAATTCCAAATCTAGGTATTACTTCTCTTGTAACTAATTTTATAACCGTTCATGCACCTTCATCTGCAGATGGCATTGTTTCTACCCACCTACTGAAGCGGTCAATTACTACAAGCATGTACCTTTTGCCACGAGCATACTTTATCATGTCAACATAATCCATCACTAGGTGCTTAAATGGTCTTTCAGGCACCGTTATATGGCCAATAGGTGTCGCTGATCCCTTTCTGACATTATGCTTAGCACATATCTCACATGAAGCTAGGAACACATCGACCATAGCATGCAGATACGAAGACCAATACCATTGGTTTTTAATTATCCTCACAACCTCTCCTCTGGCACAATGATCAAATCCATGAGCATCTGAAACCAAAATATTCAACAGCGCTGTGGGTGCAATGATTAAACCTTCATGCGAATGCCACACACCCTGTGCATCCTTCTGAGCTCCCCTCTGGAGCCACATCGAGTGCTCATAAGGACCTGCTAGTCAATGTGGAAGCTTTGTCATACGCATAATGTACTGCTACAAGTCCTTGATGATAGCATGGTGGGTAACCTAGCTTAGTGCTGTAGTAAGCTAGGGGCTGTTTTTTCCTACCACTGCAGGTTTCCTGCATCAATACAGCTGAGGCATATCCATCAGCTCGGTTAGCCACATACAAATGGAATGGTTTGGTATAATCAGGTATACCTAAGGTAGGCGCTGTTTGCATCTCTTTTTTGAGGGACTCAAATGCTAACAGTGCATCTGTGTTCCATTCTAACCAAGCACTTAGATTTAGCAGTCCTTCTTCTCTCATTATTTCCCTCAGTGGAGCTGTTTTTACTGCATACTCCTCAATCCAGGCAGCACTGAAGCCTGTTAAGCCTAAAAAGATCATCAGCTGTTTAACTGTTTGTGGCAAGGGTGCTTTACTTATGCCTTCTAATTGGGTAGGTGCAATGGCTATTGGACCATGTGAAATTAACCGCCCTAAATATTCAACTTGAGGCGTGGAGTATTGCAGTTTATTTTTAGACACTTTATGACCTCCTTGTGCTAGCTTACCGAGTACCTTGATAGAATCCCTATGGCATGCTTCTAACGATGACGAGCATATCAAAGTGTCATCCATGTACTGTAACAGAATTCCTTCTATCACTAAATATGCTAAATCAGGTTTCAAAACCTGATTAAATATATGTGGAGCATGATGGAACCCCTGTGGCATTCTGCGGTAGGAATATTGTTTACCGGCATAAGTAAATGCAAACAAATATCTACTCTCCTCAGCGACTGGTATACTGAAGAAGTTGTTTCTTCTAACACGGCTGCTTTTACAAGGCCTTCAATAGTGGTTTTTATACCAGCTTCTGCCTCAGGTCGCAAAGGATATTGTCTTATTCTAGGCAGTTTAACATTTGGTTTGAGTTGTACTCGAATTGGGCTGGCTGATTTAATTAGGCCCACATCTGTCATGCACACTCGTAACACGACCGGCACTAGGACCCGGAAGTAATACAGTCGGTTAGCTACAGGGCTAACTGCTAGTCTTCTGATTCATCTCCGGTTAGTTCGTGACAGAATGACTGAGCCATCAGCAGTAAACCCAGCGGAGTTTGCTCACCTCTGCGACGTGGTTGACCAGGATGCTAAGCTGATCAATCAGCTCTGTGGTGAAGTCGCATCTCTCCGCAAGGAGCTCCAAGACATCGCGGTCTTGCGCCGCGAGGTGGCGGAGCTGCGACAGGAGAATGCGACCCTCCGCGGGGCAGCCGCTCAGCCGGCTGTTGCCACGCCCATCGCAGCGGCAGCTGCGCCGCCAACCCCCTCCCCATCTTCTGATGTTTTTCTAGCTTTACCAGACAAATGAGATGGCACGGATGGGAAGTGCAGTGTTTTTCTAACTGCATTGGATCTTGTGTTTGAGTTTAATTTCACCAGATAATCCACAGACCGACTGCGCATTGCTCTTCTCGTCTTGTTGCTATCCGGGCAGGCAGCTGAGTGGGACACGGCGGTTCTTCGTTCAGATTAAGAATTCACCCGTCAGCTTAAACTCACCTTTGAGCATCCGGCTGCTGAGGTGGAGACCGACTCTAAGCTATATCATCTACGGCAGGGAGGGTCATCTGTGAGCCGCTACACCGCGGAGTTTCGCACTCTCGCCGTGCAGACCGACTGGGGAGACTCCGCCCTCCGGACGGCCTACTACAAGGGACTGGCTTCGCGTATAAAAGACGAGCTCGCCGGACGAGAGCTCCCAGCGACCTTGGAGGGCTTAATCCAACTCGCCCTACGGATCGACCAACGTCTGCTTGCTCACCCCAAGCCAGCTCCCCGTACCCTGCCACCCATCACGACAGCACTACCTCGTACCACACCCTTTGTCTCACACGCTCCAGTTCCACAAGTCCACTCGTCATTCACTGCAGCACCCACCAGAACCGTCGGTACTCCACCTCCTGCCGTGGTTGACACAGAAGCCGGGGAACCCTTGCAATTAGGGCGCGCCTCCTTAACCGCTGCAGAATGGGAATGCCGTTTTAGAGAGGGGCTCTGCGCGTATTGTGGATCCGCTGCACACCATCGAGCCATCTGTCCTCTGCGGCCGGGAAACGCGCAGCCCCGGTGAGAAATGAGAGTAGCTCACAGGGTCCCATCTCCCTCTCCACCACCCTGACTAATGATTCCCGTCTTACGGTAAAAGTACACCTCCAGTTTGGCCACAAACGGGTCGGAAGTACCGCGTTCGTCGACTCCGGGGCAGCAGGTAACTTCATTGACTCTTCATATGCCAAAAAACTGGGGGTAAAAATCGAGGCGTTATCCCAGGCCGTAACCATTACATCAGTCGACGGTCGGCCCCTTTCCTCCAGCCCCATCTCCTTTCAAACTCAGCCTATCACCCTCATCATCAACCAGCATCAGGAACAGATTCAGTTTTACACCACCACCATTTCATCACCACCCATCATCCTCGGACACCCTTGGCTGCTGCATCATGACCCACTCATATCATGGACCCAAAATCGGATTCTTTTTCGGATTCCCTCAGTGGGGGCCGACCTGCATCGAGCTCTGCTTACGGGCCGAGGCTGGGACGTGCTCTAGGGAGTCCGAGGCCCACGATGTCGACACAGACAACATCCCGCTAGACTACCGGGACCTGGCTGAAGTCTTCTGTAAGAGACGCGCTACCCACCTACCTCCTCATCGCCCATATGACCTGGCAATCGATCTTCAGCCAGGCACCACGCCACCCCGCGGCAACCTCTATTCACTATCCAACACCGAGATGCAGGCGATGGAGGAGTATGTTTCTAGCGGACTTCACCATGGTACCATCCAGGCCTCCTCCTCACCTGCCGACGCGGGGTTCTTCTTCGTGAAAAAACGCGATGGTAGTCTACGCCCCTGTGTCGATTACAGGGGGCTCAATAACATCACCATAAAAAACCGACACCCGCTGCCTCTTACCAACTTTGCCCTGAACGCCCTCTCTGGTGCCACCATCTTCACTAAGTTGGACCTCCGGAGCGCCTACAACTTGGTGCGCATCAGAGAGGGCGATGAGTGGAAGACGGCCTTCATCACCCCTACAGGACACTACGAGAGTCTGGTCATCCCCTTTGGTCTCTGCAACGCACCTGCCACTTTTCAGCAATTCATCAATGACATCCTCAGAGACATGTTAGGCCGCTGGGTGTTGTGCGCTTTTCACGAGCGCTCCACCACGTTCCTGGGTTTTGTCATCTCGCCCCAGGGTGTGGCCATGAACCCGCAGAAACTGGAAGTTGTGAGTCATTGGCCCCTACCCAAGACTCTTAAACAACTCCAGCGATTTCTCGGGTTTGCCAATTTCTATCGCCGCTTTATCCGGGACTACAGTACCGTTGCAGCTCCACTAACCGCTCTCTGCCTTCCATGAGCTCGGTCGCCGCTTCACCACTGCTCCCAACCTCCTTCACCCGGATGCTGACAAACCATTCGTTGTGGAGGTGGACGCTTTGGATGTGGGCGCCGGGGCTGTTCAGGTCCAGACCAAAAACTGCACCCCTACAGTTTTTTCTCCAAGAAATTTGACGCCACTCAGCAGCGATACGGAGTAGGGGACCGCAAGATGCTGGCCATAAAGTGGGCATTGGAGGAATGGCGACACTGGCTCCAGGGCGCCAGAGAGACATTCATCGTCTGGACCGACCATCAAAACATCATCACTATCCGTACCTTAAAACAACTCAGACAGACGCGATGGGCACTGTTTTTTGAGACCTATAATTTCCACCTGTCATACCGCCCGGGGTCCAAGAACACCAAAGCCGTTGCCCTCTCCCGACAGCACGAGGAAGACACCCCCCCGGCGGACCCTGCGCCTGTCCTGCCACCCACCAAGATCCTCGCACCGCTCAGTTGGCACCTGGAAACGAAGGTCCACCAGGCACAAGCTACGGAGACTGAACCGGCAGGTGTGTCGCCTGGCCGACTCTATGTTCCCAACGCCATCAGGGCTGAAGTTCTCCAGTGGGGACACTCCTCCCCACTTTCTGGACACCCCGGAAAGCGGCGCACCCTACTTTTCGTCCAACGTGCCTTCTGGTGGCCCAATATGAGGAAGGACGTAGACAAGTTCATCCAGGTGTGCCCAGTGTGTGCCAGGTCCAAGGACAGCAACCGACCATCGCCAGGGGAACTTCAACCACTCCCGGTTCCCCGCCAACCCTGGACACACATTGCCGTTGACTTCATGACGGGCCTGCCGGTTTCCGAAGGGACACTATCCTCACCATCGTCGACCGGTTCTCCAAAACTGTTCACCTGGTGGCCCTCTCCGGTCTCCCGTCAGCTAAAAGGACAGCCGAGCTGATATTAGAGCATGTAGTCCGCCTGCATGGGTTCCCAAAAGACATCGTCTCGGACAGGGGGCCCCAGTTCACGTCTCGGCTCTGGAAGGCCTTCTGCCGTCTGATCAATTCCACCTGCAGTCTGTCCTCCGGTTACCATCCACAGACTAACGGTCAGAAGGAGCGAACCAACCAACAACTGGAGCGCTACCTGAGATGCTTCATTGCTGATCGCCAGTGCTCCTGGGCCCGCTACCTCATTTGGGCTGAGCTGTCTCACAACATCCACACATCTTCTGCCACCAACCTAAGCCCATTTGAGGTATGCTACGGCTTCCAACCTCCGATGTTCGACCATCAAGAACCGGAGGTGGAAGTACCGTCGGCCCAACAGTTGGTTCGCTGGTGTCGACGGCTATGGAGACAAGCAAACGACGCCATTCAACAGGCTAACCGCTGTTACATTCTACAACATCACCGTCGACACCCACCGGGACGAATGTACCAAGTAGGTGATAAGGTATGGCTATCAACAAAAAACCTACACCTGCAGACTGAATCAAGAAAGTTGTCACCAAGATTCATCGGACCATACCGCATCAACCTCCGGATTAACCCTGTCACCTACCGGCTCCTGCTGCCTGCGGCGCTCCGGATCCATCCGGTATTCCATACCTCCCAGCTCAAACCCTTCATCACTTCACCAATGGTTCCCCCCACCCACCCTGCTCCTCCTTCCCGTATCATTGAGGGTGGTCCCGCCTACATCGTTCGCCGGATCCTTGACTCACGTCCTCGGGGCAGAGGGCTCCAGTACCTGGTGGATTGGGAAGGTTACGGTCCCGAGGAGCAATCTTGGATTCCGGCTCGGTTCGTCCTAGACCCCGAACTCATCCGGGACTACCATCGTCGGGTATCCTCCACCCCAGGACCGTCGAGAGTCAGTCCTGGACAGGGGGCTACTGTCATGCACACTCGTAACACGACCGGCACTAGGACCCGGAAGTAATACGGTCGGGTTTCAGGAAGCATAAAAGGAAACAAGATGGCGCTTCCATTGCTCAGTCATTGAGTTTTGCCCATGCTATAGCCGACGCCTCGCTCGTCTAAACGTGAGTACTCACTTTCTTGGGTTATTGCTTCCGATTGGGTGTGTGTATTTAGAACGCGGGTTTATTTGTGTAAACTCTTGCTCTCGCTTCGGGAGAGTTCTAATAATAACCAGCGTGGTTATCCTGCCTGCTCACACTACCTCCGCGTTTGGGTTTACCATCCACACTAGACAGCACTTGTTAAAGTAGTAAACGACCTCCTATGGGCCTCTGATCAGGGTTGCGTCACTATACTTGTGTTACTGGACCTCAGTGCAGCTTTTGACACCATTGATCATAGTATTCTCCTTCACAGATTAGAAAAGGTATTAGGAATTAAGGGAACTGCCCTCTTGTGGCTCAGATCCTATTTGACTGATCGTTATCAGTTTGTAGATTTAGATGGTGACCATTCCTCATGTTCTGAAGTGGAGTTTGGTGTTCCACAGGGCTCAGTTTTAGGCCCACTGCTTTTTTCCCTTTACATGCTTCCTCTGGGCAACATTATTCGTAAACATGGTATTAGTTTTCATTGTTATGCTGATGACACACAATTATATGTCTCAGCAAAACCAGATGAGAAAAACCAGTTTGCTAAAATTGAGCAGTGTGTGCAGGACATAAGAGATTGGATGTTAACTAATTTTCTTCTGCTTAATCCTGATAAGACAGAAGTTCTGGTCATAGGACCACAAGTAGCTAGAAGTAAGCTTTCTGATCACACTGTGACTTTAGATGGCCTTTCTGTTCCATCAAATGCAACAGTAAAAGACCTTGGTGTGATTATAGATTCCAGCCTTTCGTTTGAAGCACATGTAGATAATATTACCAGGATAGCTTTCTTTCACCTTAGAAATATTGCCAAGATAAGAAACATATTGTCACTAAATGATGCAGAAAAACTAGTTCATGCTTTTATCACCTCTAGGTTGGACTATTGTAACGCCTTACTGTCTGGTTGTTCAACTAGGTGTATAAACAAGCTTCAGTTAGTACAGAATGCAGCAGGGAGAGTCCTCACTAGAACCAGAAGATACGAGCACATCACCCCTATCTTATCTACACTGCATTGGCTCCCTGTGAAATTTCGCATCGATTTTAAGATACTACTTCTGACATTTAAAGCACTAAATGGTCTCGCGCCACACTATTTGAGTGAACGGTTAGTGTCTTACGATCCGCCACTCCTACTTCGATCAAAGAATGCAGGCTGCCTGTCAGTACCACGTATTATTAAAACTACAGCAGGGGGCAGAGCTTTTTCCTACAAAGCCCCAAAGTTATGGAATAGTCTTCCTATTAATGTTTGGGACTCAGACACAGTCTCAGTGTTTAAGTCTAGGCTAAAAACCCATTTATTTAGCCAAGCATTTTTGTAAATAGATTAACCTTAGGTAAAGGAGCAGATCTGGGGGACTCAGGGACATAGAGTATTCTGGTGAACTGGTATGTTTAGATGCTGTCCTCCCCACTCTCATTGTTCACTCAGGTTTGTTGACAGTGAGGTGATTGGTTGCTTTTACATCTCAGGGAGCCCTCATGTCTGTGTTTCCTTCTGGCTCTCTCTTTTAGTTATGCTGCTATAGTTGGTCCTGCCGGAGTCTTGCACTTTGCACTGAATACATTCACCTTATACATATTGATTGTGACCATACCTAACTGCCATCTGTCCTTATTTTCTGTTCTCTCCTTTTCTGCTCTCTCCTCTCTCTCTCCCTCTCTCCTTTCCCTCTCTCTGTCTCTCTGTCGAGCTATACATGTTCGCTCCTGAGTTGCCAGTGATCCAGACCCCTCTGCCCCCTGGAGCCGTCTAACCCGTCCTGGAGTCCTGCTTCTGGTTGGAGATCTCGTCACATGGATGCCCCGTGTGGTCTGCCTGGATTCGTATGGTGGCTGGGGATGGTTTCCATTAAGACTGTCCTATCATCGATTGATGCTCTGGGGACCTGTGACTTCAGTTGTTTGATAGCTCAGGATTGGAATCTCCTACAGTCTACCTGAGCCTTCAGGAACAAACTGGACTCCTTTTAATTTTAATTTTAACACATCTCCTGTTACACTGAACTTCCAGTACACATTATTATGCTGATCAATCTCTGCTATCCGTTATCACCCAGATGAGGATGGGTTCCCATTTGAGTCTGGTTCCTCTCAAGGTTTCTTCCTATTACCATCTCAGGGTACCATGTCCCTGATGACCGTTGCCCTCGGCTTGCTCATCAGGGACAATCTTATCATTTTGATTCATACACATGGCATACACACTTACTTCTTTTTATTGTGTAAAACTGCTTTGCGACAATGTCAACTGTTAAAAGCGCTATATAAATAAAATTGACTTGACTTGACACTACAGGGCTAACTGCTAGTCTTCTGATTCATCTCCGGTTAGTTCGTGACAATATCTGTATCATGCTGATACCATAATTCAGGTTGGACCTGACTCTCCATTTCCCTATATAGCTTACCCTCAACAGTCTCAACTACTTCAGTTGCTGATACCATTTGTGTCTGTGACTTGTGGCTAATAACAACTTCCTGAGGAACACCAATCAAGTTATTACCACACAATATTTTGATATAGTTTTTATCGGTAGAATCAGAACGGATTTATGGTTGACTCCCACCGGACTTCTTTAGCTCTCTTCATCATTGGTCCTAAGTCCTTTGATCTGTAAATTTCTTCCAACATACAATGTCACATGGGGAACAGAATCAGTTACATTGAACCACCTTTTCACAAAATCACACTCCTCTATGCTGATAGCTGCTCCTTGCCGAATAATGATGATGTACTGTGTAATTAACTCAACCTTGTGCTCTTTTGTTTCTTCCTGCCATGTTTGTTCTAAACCAGCATCCTTAGTTGGATCATACACCATTGTACAGTGAAAGTCTGAAGTAGGTAATTGTGCTTCAGGAATCTGTGCTTGAATGAACTTTCGCCACTTAGGGATTACTTTACTTACATCCCTTTCTAGCTGTCCTATCCAAAACACATTTGCTTGCGGCTCAATCATTACCATTTGATTTTTTACACCATTCATGTCAACATACACGCCTTCTGGAGAACACCTTATTTGCAATCCTAATTTACACAATGCATCTCTGCCCAACAAATTAACCGGGGTCTGACTTGAAACTAGTACAGGTATAGTCACACTTTTATTGCTAGTTTGTAGACGGACTGGAGCGGTCATAGGAATCAATTGCTTTTGTCCCGAGAATAAGACTATCTGCAAATTTCCCAGACAAGGGGAGATGTGAGGCATGACTTAAATTTAAGCATGTATAAACCGCTCCTGTATCAACTAACATGGGTGTATTTTTACCGCCTACCTCAATGTGTAACATGGGTTCTTGTTCAGCATTAGTTGTTAAAATAGGTACACACATGGACAAAATTGTTGGTACCCTTCGGTCAATGAAAGAAAAACTCACAATGGTCACAGAAATAACTTTAATATGACAAAAGTAATAATAAATAAGAATTCTATGAATGTTAACCAATGAAAATCAGACTTTGCTTTTCAACCATGCTTCAACGGAATTATAAAAAAAAAAGAACTCATGGAACAGGCCTGGACAAAAATGATGGTACCCCTAACATAGTAGTTTGTTGCACAACCTTTAGAGGCAATCACTGCAATCAAACAATTCCTGTAACTGTCAACGAGACTTCTGCACCTCTCTGCAGGTATTTTGTCCCACTCCTCATGAGCAAGCTGCTCCACTTGTTTCCGGTTTGAAGGGTGCCTTTTCCAGACAGCATGTTTCAGCTCCTTCCAAAGATGCTCAATAGGATTGAGGTCAGGGCTCATAGAAGGCCACTTTAGAATAGTCCAATGTTTTCCTCCCATCGCACGCCTCGGGGGCTGGGGCCATGGATGTGTGGGGCACCTTGATCGGTTATGTCCAGCCAGTCCACACCCCCAGCATACGCCTGGTGGAAAGTTAGCATAAGTGTCTCTTCATCCCCTTTGGTGCTGATTAGTTCTCCACTCTTTCTGTCTTTGCGGGTAAACATTGATGACTCATGCAGACATCTGGTGTGAGTTTGGGGGCAGGGCTCCTGGTGCTGTCAGCGCTGTGACTGCAGCTGGCTGGATCATGGGTGAAGGATTGCCTGGGCCCCCCCCCCAGACACTTGCTCTGCTGTCATTAGAGTAGCTTGAACCTTTCTCTTGTTTTTCTTAGTCAGTTCTTCAAGCTGTAACTGAGCTAGTTTCCGTTGTAACTCTTTCTCTTGAGCTTTCAACTTCTGCTCATTTTTCCTGTACTGTTCAACAGCATGTGAGACGTGATCACAGAACTCTTTGTGTGATTTGGAGGTTAACCCGACCACATCTTCCAGTTTGCTTTTTACAGGCTGAGGCATGGCATTTACTATAGTTTGTCTAAACAGCGTAGACAACAAGGCATCCCCTTCAGGGTCACTTTCTGTCTCTTGCTTCCACTTCCTTAACTGTCTTTGAATGTACAGAGTTGGGTTCTCTGTTTCGTCCAGCTGATCACCCTTTAATGCCTTTGTGTCAACTCTAGTTGGATACTCTGCACGTAAGGCCTGCCACACAGCGGGGCGGAAAGCATCAAAGACAGTTCCATACATATGGTATGTATCTACAGCCTCACTCATGTCGGACGCCTGGAGAACTTTCTCCATCTTTCCTCCCCCCAAAATCTTTGCCAAAAGAGCTTTCATATCTCCAACCGACAACAGCTTGCCTGAGGTCTCCTCTTCTAAGACTTTAATCCATTTCCCTGCACCCTCGTGAATGTTAGGGAGGTGGTTGACAAGTCCCTCGAGATCCTGAGTTGCCTATGGTACATATTGTCCCCGTGCACCTTTAATTAAAATTGGGAATTGTGGAGCTAAGTCTCCCAGTGTTCCTTCCCTGTTTCCAACTGCCTATATTGAATGACAACTCCTCCTCATCTCCATCCTCTCTGCTGTACAATGGCCTACGTCCAGTCCTTAATGTTGCATCTATCTGACCTCTTGACTGTCCTGGTGTTTCGTTGCTCCTGTCTATCCTCTCTCCACTTACATGCACCCCCTCTTCTCCCTCTATCTTCTCTTCCTTTCCATACAACTTTTTCACTCTCTGTAGATCTGCTCTTACTTCCTTATAACAATCTAATGGTGTGCTTTCTTCTCACTCCAACCACTTTTCCTGTCTCTTTCTTGACTTCAGACCCGGCTCTCTATAATCTGCATCAATATCTATATGACCTTCCATCTGCATTTCTCCCAAAACTTCAACCATTCCCTTAAGCATTGGGAATTGACCTTCTGTCTGCACATATGGGGGAGGAACTAACGCTTCCCCTCTGGTATTCTGTGCCTCACTGTCTGCCTTTTTAGACTTTTTCTTCACTTGCTTTTTCTTTCTTGCCAACTCTTCTCCTTCTTTCTTAAACAGAGCTAGGACCTCTCTCTCCTGCTGTCTTTTCGACTCTCTCTGGACACACTTTTTCTCTCTAGCCGCAGTCTTGTAATTCTTTACCAAAGTTTCCATTTCCCCACACAAAGCCAAATCAAATGTCCCATCCTTTGGCCATTTTGTAATCATATCTTTAGTTCTCTTTTGCCATTTACTTGAGATCTTAGTTATGAGATCTCCACACAATGGATGCTTTAACACCAATATCTCCACCGGAGAGGCTGCCATTATGCTTTATAGCCTCTATCACCAAAAACCAAAATATTCCTGTATTACTTTATGCTTATGCACTTACTTAGTAACTAAATTTAGTTACAGCAACGTACAATGCTATATAATCACCTAAACATCCACCTTCACTGACAAGACTTAGCAATGATAGCCACTCTTTAATATACAATATTTCACTACTTTTCTGTTAGTACTTGCCAAAAAGCACAGTATTTTTATACGCAGCGAATATTATCTTGCAACAACTGATGAATGCCACAGTATTAATATTGGGTTCACATGCATTCACCACATACATTCACCACTCCACACTATCTCTACAACAAATCTATCTGAACAAAGGCGGCCAGTCTTCCCCCGCTGATTTTACATTCAACATCTGGGTTTCATTAAATTTCCCAGTCCTAGGTGCCTCAATGTATAGATCAGATTTCTTAAACGGGCACATTCCAAGAGGCCTATATGCTCAGCCTCTCATGCAAGTCTCTCATTATTTCAAGCTGGGGTATCTTTTATTTCTTAAAAGTAGGGTATGTCACATAAAATCAAATAAACATTTCTTCTATAGTAGGCATCCCACACCAGGTTTTGTCTATATCTGTTATTAACCTCAGGGTTAAAATGGACTCTTATTTGACGTATGAGTCTAATATCAATTATCTGTGTAAGACATCATTCTTTCACCATAGGAACATTGCACTCACATTTGCAGATTCCGAAAAGTTAGCCCATGCGTTTGTTTCCTCCAGGTTGGACTTCTGCAATACACACCTCATTGGGACTGCTGGAAAAAGCTGCAGTATATTAAGAACCGTGCTGCTAGAATCCTGATGAGAGCACATACTGTAAATATGACCATAATATGCCCATCCATTGGCTCCCGTTTCATTCAGAATTGAATACAAGGTTGCCCTTCTTACCCATCAGTGCATCTATGGGGATGCTCCTCCCTATCTAAAATAAATTATTACCTCACATATAGTACATCTACAAGCAACATCTGCTCTGTGTTAGTACAGCTTCTGAAACCTCTGAAGATTAAGATCATACTATGGGAGATCTGGCCTTTTGCTCAGCTGCATAAAGATTATGGAATGCTCCACCAAGGTATCTGTGAATGCCACAGACTGTTTATGATTTTTAATCTTGTAAATCCATACTATACTATATCTTTGTGCCATGAGGTTGCAAGTAGAAAATAACAGGAACAGTGTTAAACTTAATATAAAGTTCACTTTTATTGTTGGAGGCTCAGGTATATCTATCTACATATAGATATACAACAGTCACAAGACATCACAAAAACAAAAACTGCCAGCTAAAACAGAGTCAAACACCAAACTTTAATTTAGTACACATAGAACAATAATTGAGTAAATGGTCTACATTTACATAAATCTACAAACTAATCACAATTAATCAATTAGGACCTGAGCCAGGAGAGGGCTGTTACATTTTTTTTAATTTATCAAGAAGTATAGTATGTGTCACATACCAACGGAACTCAAACGAGACAGTCACTGATTTGGCCCGGCAGGGTGATTTATTAGCAAAGTTGGGGGAAAATAAAACACGGGGTTTAACCAAAATATTATAATCAACACTGGAACTGAAACACGGGAATAATCGGAAACCAAAAGCAAAAAAGAAACCAATAAATAAACAGGAAATAAAGCAGAGCTGGCAGGAGGGAAAACGGGAGTGCATAGGAGGGAGCTTAAAACAGATTGGGAGCATGGGAGACACAGAAGCACACTACAACACGAAGATACGGAAGTACACGGGAGCGCGGAGCGAGGCAGACAAAGAGAAACTTAAATACACAGGAATACAATTCAGAACACAAGGAAATATCAGTCTTTTCAAGGAAACACAAAAATAAACACAGTCTTATCTTTTTAGAAGAGTTCGGGTCGCGTGATTAATCTCGGACGGCGTGCTGGTGAAAGAGTGGTGCTTTTATGTGCGCGTGTGTTAATCAGCAGAATATGGAGCAGCTGTGTGTGTGTGTGTGTGTGTGTGTGTGTGTGAGACGTGCGTGCGGGCTAGAACTCGGGTGACGTAGGACGTTGTGCGGGGGCGGAGCCTGGCGTGCACGTCACAGAACCCCCCTCTCCACGGACCGCTCCTGAGGGCCAGAGAATACGTCGTCGTGGTGGGCGACCCCTACCCCTGGGGGCCGGCATCTGGGGCTGAGCCTGATGGAACTCGGCGAGAAGGGTTGGGTCTAGGATGTCATCCCGAGGAACCCAGCTTCTCTCCTCGGAACCGTAACCCTCCCAGTCCACCAGATACTCCAGACGACCACCTCGACGACGGGACCTCAAGATTTCGCGGACGGCGTAGATCGTGCCGTCCTCCAGGTCGAGGCTCGGTGGGGGCTCCTGTGGATCGCCAGACTCTGGGGAAACAGAAAGTGAGGGTGTGTGGTATGGTTTCAATAGAGAGACATGGAATGTGGGGTGTATTCTGTAGGTGCGTGGAAGACTTAAATTAAATGTGACTAGATTGATCTGGGACAGCCAAACCTTTTGCCCAGGTCTGTACGTTGGGGCATTAGATCTCCGGGTGTCGGCTGTGATCTTTTACCTTCTGACTGCCCTCTGAAGCTGTCGGTGCGCTGATGCCCAAACCCTCTCACTCTCCTGGAACCTGTGATTCACAGCGGGGACCTCGGAGGTTTCCCCATTCCAGGGGAATAGCGGGGGTTGATGACCGAGTACGCACTGAAATGGTGTTAATCCAGTAGCTAGGCTCTTGAGAGAGTTTTGGGCGTACTCGGCCCAGACGAGGTACTGGCTCCAGGAGTTCTGGTGGCCATGGCAGAAGGTACGTAGGTATCGACCTATCTCCTGGATCTGGATCACCCCCAGGAGTGTGAAAAAGGCCTTCCAGAACCGGGAAATGAACTGGGGACCCCGGTCTGAAACGATGTCTTCTGGGATGCCAAAGTTCCGAAAGATCTGCTCGAACAGAGCCTCCGCCGTCTTTTGTGCTGTCGGGAGGCCTGGGAGTGGGATAAGGCGACAAAATTTAGAAAATCGGTCCACTATGACTAGCACACAGGTGTTACCTTGAAACACGGGGAGGTCCGTCATAAAATCTATGCCCAGGTGTGACCAGGGACGTCGAGGAACAGGTAGAGGCAGCAGTTTTCCTCTGGGTAGTTGTCTGGGTGTTTTAGACACAGCACATGCGCGGCATCCACGTACGTACCTCTGCACTTGTTCTTTCATCCGAGGCCACCAGAAACGCTCGCGGAGAAGGGAGAGGGTTTGGGTGACCCCCGGGTGACCGGTGCCAAGTGAGGAGTGTACCTGGTGGATAAGATGTTCTCTCTCTGGTTCGGGGACAAAGGAAAGCTGTGGTGGGCAACCGGGCGGAGAGGCGCCGGGGGAACGGCTCTGGGAATCGGAGCTGCCATCCTCCCATTGTATTGGCGAGACGAATAGAGTCGCCAATAAGGAGGAGGATGTTCTCTGGGTGCTCGGCCGTTTCCTCGGGATCATGGACCCTGGAGAGTGTGTCGGGCTTGACATTCTTCGTTCCTGGCCTATAAGAAATGGAGAAATGGAATCTCGTGAAGAACAAAGCCCACCTTGCCTGTCTGGAGTTCAAACATTTCGCTTCACGTAGATACTCCAAATTCTTATGGTCAATTAGGACCAGGAACGGATGGATCGCCCCTTCCAACAAATGCCTCCACTCCTCCAGGGCCAGCTTGATGGTGAGAAGCTCACAATTTCCGATATCGTAATTCCTCTCCGCCGGTGACAGCTTCCTGGAAAAGAAGGCACATGGATGGTAAGTTGGATCCTTCCCCTGCTGCTGTGACAATACAGCCCCTACCCCGGTTTGCGAGGCATCGACCTCTACTAGAAAGGGGTAATTAACGTCTGGAAGGATGAGGATCGGGGCTGTGGTAAAGGACTGTTGCAAGTAGGACATGGCCTGCGTGGCCTCAGGTGACCAAACTAGCTTTTTGGGCTTACCCTTTAGGAGGTCAGTGAGCGGGGCGACTTTCATACTATAACCCTGGATGAATCGACGGTAAAAATTCGCGAAGCCCAAGGAGCGTTGGAGCTGTTTAATATTGGTTGGGGTAGGCCACGATCGGACAGCCTCCACCTTCCTCTCATCCATCTGAATCCCCCTTGGGCTGATGTTATAACCCAAGAAGGAGATGGAGGACTGATGGAAGAGGCACTTTTCCGCCTTGAGGAACAGCTGATGAGATCAGAGTCTCTTAAGCACCTCAGTTACATGTCGGAGGTGCTCCGAGGAATCTCGTGAGTAGATAAGTATGTCATCGATGTAGACGACCACAAATCTGCCCACACAATCCCGGAACACCTCGTTCAATTAACCCTGAAACACAGACGGAGCGTTCACTAGGCCGTACGGCATCACCAAGTACTCATAGTGACCCGGAGGAGTAATGAAAGCAGTTTTCCACTCATCACCTTCACGAATGCGAATCAGATTATATTCGCCCTGGAGGTCTAGCTTCGTGAAGATAGTAGCTCCACGCAGCTGTTCCAGAGCGGAGGGGACGAGAGGAAGGGGAAAACTGAATCTTACCATCACCTTATTTAGCGCCCGATAGTCAATGCACGGCCGAAGGCCTCCGTCTTTTTTAGCCACAAAGAAGAAGCTAGAAGCAGCAGGGGAAGTTGAGGGTCTAATGAAGCCTTGCCGAAGGGCCTCCTCAACATACGTCTCCATTGCCTTCTGTTCCAGGAGAGAGAGAGAGTAGATCTTACCTCTTGGCACCGGTGCACCTGGAAGGAGGTCGATGGCGCAGTCCCATGCCCGGTATGGAGGCAGTTGTGTGGCTCGGACTGGACAGAAGATGTCCCGAAAGCTGGAGTATGCCTCTGGAACATTGTGATGAGGCACTCCACGGAGGTCGAGTTGAGTGGTAGAGCTGGGACCTGGGAAAGGCAGTGAGAGAAACAGCCGGCCCCCCACTTCAGGATCTCCCCATCCTTCCATGAGAGGATCGGCTCGTGGAGAGTGAGCCATGGACGCCCCAGAATCAGGTCAGACGTTGACTTCTCGAGAACCAGGAATCGGATTTTTTCCTCGTGCAGCCAGCCGACCTGCATATGCAACGGAGGAGTGATGTAACGAACCAATCCCCCAACAAAGGGCGCCCCCGTCACGCAGCAGATCTGGATGGGAACGGAGCGGAGTTCAAGGGGAACCTTGAGCTGGCGGCAGAGTGGACTAGATATGAAGTTTCCGGCGGAACCTGAGTCCAGGAGAGCCTTTACTGTGGGAGACATGGTGGCATGGTGGATAGTAACATTCGTGGTGAGTGGTTTTGCATGGGGACATTCATGAATGACATTACTCACCAGAGGTCTCGCTGGGCGCCGAGGGCATGACTGACGCAGGTGCCCCTTTTCGGCGCAGTAAAGGCATAACCCCAAGTTCAGCCGGCGTTGTCTTTCCTGAGGAGAAAGTCGGGCTCGTGTTTGGTTGATGTCCATGGGTTCTGGTACTGACCTGGGGTTTGGTGAGAGGCGGGCTGGTTGGAACTGAACCGTTGCAAGAAGTTAGGCAGCGCAATCCTGCAAACGGTTGGCGACTCTGAGGGTGAGCCGCATGAACTGCTCCAACCCAACAGAGTCGTCATGGGTCGCCATCTGCAGCCTCAGTCGTGGTGCTAGCCCCTGCCGGAATTTGGTTAAAAGGGAGAGCTCGTTCCACCCGCTGGCGGCTGCAAGGGTTCTAAAGGAGAGAACATAATCGTGAATGGAACCCTTACCTTGTTGCAGCCGGAAAAGTTGGTCCCTAGCGGTGGTAGAGCTCACCGAGTAATTAAATACTTCCCGGAAATGCGCAGTAAATTGCTCATAATTGTGGACGAAGGGTCCATTCTGTTGCCACATTGCCTGTGCCCACTGGAGAGCGCGTCCCGTCAGTAGGGAGACAATGTAGGCAACCTTGGATCTGTCGGATGGGAAGCGCAGGGGCTGCATGTCGAAAAATATCGCAGTTCCCCGCTTCACCAGAGAAGGGCGTCGGTGTAGCCACAGGACTGGTAAGCGCACCTGGGGAAACCGGGGCAATTGCAGCTGCCATGGGCGCAGTGTGGGGAGCAGGGGGAACCGGTGGAGTGACTGTGGGTGCAGCAGGTGGTGTAGTGGGGGAGGTTTGTGGTGGAAGAAGACGTTGGAGGGTGTTGATCAGCTCCGAAATCAAATTAGTACTTGCCGAGTCCATAATTGTGTCGGTCCGAGATTCTGTCACATACCAACGAAACTCAAACGAGACAGTCACTGATTTGGCCTGGCAGGGTGATTTATATTAGCAAAGTTGGGGGAAAATAAAACACGGGGTTCAACCAAAATATTATAATCAACACTGGAACTGAAACACGGGAATAATCGGAAACCAAAAGCAAAACAGAAACCAATAAATAAACAGGAAATAAAGCAGAGCTGGCAGGAGGGAAAATGGGAGTGCATAGGAGGGAGCTTAAAACAGATTGGGAGCACGGGAGACACAGAAGCACACTACGGAGACACGGAAGTACACGGGAGCGCAGAGCGAGGCAGACAAAGAGAAACTTAAATACACAGGAATACAATTCAGAACACAAGGAAATATCAGTCTTTTCAAGGAAACACAAAAATAAACACAGTCTTATCTTTTTAGAAGAGTTCAGGTCGCGTGAATAATCTCGGACGGTGTGCTGGCGAAAGAGTGGTGCTTTTATGTGCGCGTGTGTAAATCAGCAGAATATGGAGCATCTGTGTGTGTGAGACATGCGTGCGTGCTAGAACTCGGGTGACGTAGGACGTTGTGCGGGGGCGGAGCCTGGCGTGCGCGTCACAGTATGACTTGAATTCAAAATTATGGTCAAGTAATGACAAACCTTCAAGGAAAAAAATTCAATGGCAAAATGTGGAAGGCCATTGATGAGGAATACCTGGATGCTTATATTGGTGTTTTTCTTATTGCTGGAGTGTACAGATCCAGCAATGAGACCCGTTGTTGTGTCGACAGAAACATTTGTTCCGGGCAACAGTATAACTTTAGATCATTCAAATGATATCAAGAGTACTCAGATTTAACAAGAGAGATACTAGCGCAAAATCTGACAAAATTGCTCCCATCCGGGGTGTCTGAGAGAGATCGGTGCAGCTACTTCCACTGATGTTCAACCCAGAGCTATAGGTGACAGTAGATGAATATTGCCCTAGCAATAAGGAAGACAGACAAACTTTACAGTATTGTGCTTCTCCTGCAAAAATATCTCTGCAATGAATATGACAGAAGAGGAAGTTAATCTTTTGCAGCCCCACAATCACAAGATTCTAATTTTGAGCTGGTGTAGAGCTGGTGGTGAACACAGGACCCAAGTAAAAACAGTACATATTATTAAATTCAAATATTTACAAAATCATTATACGTGCTTTGATTGTTTAATGATCATTTTAGGCATTAAACTAGACACACACAAATCTGTTCTTCTGTTAGGATTCAACACCACAAGAGACAGATGTTACAGACTGACTGTAGTGTGTGTGGTGCTGCTATTTGTTCTCCTGCTGAGTGCCTTCACAGTGATGTGGATCAAATCCATCGACCTGACTATAGAGAGAGACCAGTTACAGACCAGTTACAACAACCTGACTATAGAGAGAGACCAGTGTCAGTCTGCTATTTCGGCTATTAAAGGTGAGCAAATACTTTTAAATAATATTTTAATCATAAAGAAAAAAAAAACACACACACAATGAGCATTTTCTGTTGTATTTTGTGATCAGTTCTTATTAAACAAGGATGGAGATTCTCGAGCTCCAGTCTTTACTACATCTCTACTGAGAAGAAGAGCTGGACTGAGAGCAGACAGGACTGCAGAGAGAGAGGAGCAGACCTGGTGATCATAAACAGCAGAGAGGAACAGGTGTGTGTGTGTGTGTGTGTGTGTGTGTGTGTGTGTGTGTGTCTGTGTGTGTGTGTGTGTGTGTGTGAGAAAGTGTAAACTAGTGTAATATTTTCATATTGTTTTATTAAACACAGGAGTTCATCATTAAACAGCTGGACAACAATGTAGAGGCTTGGATTGGTTTGAGGGACAGAGAAACAGAGGGAGACTGGAAATGGATGGACGGTACAGAACTGACCAGTGGCACTGTATACGAAATTTATAATTAATACTATAATTAATACTATATCTTTATTAACTATTTATTTCTAAATCACATTGTCTCAACTGGCATGAATTTCCAGTATTCATGTGCACTGCACCAGAACCCATATCAAAGGAAAATCCAGGATGAGGTCTCATGTTAATCTCTTCTTTTTTCCTAGAAAGAAATTACCTGTTTTCCAATGTGTCTCAAATGTGGCTCGTTACCTCTAAATCTCAGGGATAGTTTATATTTCTCTTGTGTGCGACTCACATAAAAAGGGCTAGAAGTTCTGACAAACAAATAGTGCCATCTACACTTAAGTGTTTAGTATTTATTTATTTATTTATTTATTTTATGTACTTTATCTTACTCTTCACATATGGGTAGATAGAAGGGAGGGTTAGAAGGTAATAATAAATAAAATAAATAAAGTTATTATGTTAAAGGTCATATATCTTTGTTGTTATTTGTATATGGTAGACCATGGTAGTTTTGAGCTGCAGATAATGCGACCAGCTCTGCTGGCTACATTACTGTATAATAATATTGTATATTTCACACCTGCAATGTCCAAATAATTAGAAATTTCTGCTTTAGAATTGCAAAAATAAAGTACCCAAGGAAGTTTCTCTTTTAATCAACATGGCTAATCTTTTACAATTGTGTTTTAGACCTTAATGAATTTATTCAAATTAAACTAGCAAATGGCAAACTTACTTACTTTATTTGTATACTTTATGTAAAAATGTACTAAAATGCAGTATACAGAATATATATATTGAGCTGTAAAAAGCAGAGAACAGAAGGCTTCGAGAACAACTGGGTGCATGGTTGAGAATGAAACTTTTGGAAGATAATTCGGGTGAGGATGCAAAATAGCTTTGACTAGCCCAGGGGCAAAGGCTAGGCAGGATGGGAAGACTGACAAAGCCTGCAGACCTCCAATTCTCTTCAAAGAAATAATGGCCATAAGAAAAAACATCTTAAGAGTCAGAAGCCTGACATGCGCTGACTCTAGTGGTTTGAAAGGGGTGTCAATCAGACCTTGGAGCACAATAGCTAAGTCTCACAACGGGACCGTCACTCTAGTGGGCGATCTCAACCGTTTAGATCCACAAAACGGGCAACTAAAATGTGCTTTCTCACAGAAACCCCATCGGCCAAACGGGAAGGTTCCAGAGCTCGGGCCAGTGATGAAATATTGTCCCCTGTGCCTGAGACAGAAGATCCCTCCTCACTGGAATCACCCACAGTGAGCCATCGAGGAGAGATATTAGTCACTCCGGTCGGCCAATGGGGCGCTATCAATAAGAGGTGCAATCCTGTTGACGGACCCTCGCCTGGACTCCCGGGAGCAGAGCTATCGGAGAAAATGCATAAAGGCATAATCTGGGACACATATGGGCCATCTCGACCAGACCCAGGGGAGCTGGAGGAGGCAGAGAGTAGTAAAGGGGACATTGTGCTGTTTCTTGCGAGGCAAAGAGGTCCACCTCTGCTACATAAAATCTCTCCCAGATTTGACTGACTACTTCGGGGTGGGGCTTCCAATCACCACATGTCACAGCTTGTCTAGACAGCAAGTCTACTCCCATATCCAAATGCCCTGGAATGTAAATCACCCTGAGGGACAGGAACTTGTGACCTCTCCAGATCCTTTGGGGTGGACGGCCACCCAAGACTGCTCTCCAGCCCATGAGTGAAGCGTCTGTTATTAGCAAATTGTGACGACAACACCTAGAGTTGGACCCAGAGTCAAAAACCAGGGTCTGAACCACATAGAAAGGGTACGAAGCCCCTGGAGCATAACCCTTATTTGCCTCTGGGGATTGGCCCTTGGATAAAATCCCCTGGCGCTTAGCCACAATTAAAACGATCTCATGTACAGAAGGCCCAAAGGTCTCACCGTGGACGCAGTTGCCATGAGAGCTAAAACACTCTGAAAGTCATGAACAATCACTTTCTGGCCTAGCCTGATTTCCTTTAGTGTATTGAGAATGGATTTGACACACGCAGGAGACAGCTGTGCCTGCATTGCAATCGAATTCCATATGACACCCAAATACATTGTCCTCTGAGCAGGAAAGAGAATGCCTTTCCCGGCGTTGAGTCTTAATCCTAAAGAATGACATCTTGATAGGATGTCATCTAGGATGACATCTTGATGTCGTAGCATTAGCTGCTAAGACTGAGCCAGGATCAGCCAGTCATCTATATAATTCAGAATACGGATTCCCTGGAATCATAGAGCCAAATGGAAGGACCCGATACTGGTAAGCTTCTCTCCTGAAAGCGAACCTCAGGAACTTCCTGTGTTGTGGCAATATTTCTATATGAAAATATGCATCCTTCAGGTCGATTCTCACAAACCAATTCTCTGGTTGGATTTGAGAAACAATCATTTTGGCAGTCAACATTTTGATGTTCAGCTCACAAAGATGTAAAATTGGACGCAACCCCATATCTCTCTTGGAAACTAGGAAATACTGATTTAATTTAGGAAATAATGAAGTTTCCGGTTTCATAGAAGTGGAGACCACGGCATTGAAACGCAGTGGACAATGTGCAAAATCAATCCTGTTGCCTCTCTCTAAAGTGCTTTATACCTATGGAAACATACCTGGCAGTAGATTCCCCGCAACCAGCCTCTCTGAAAGGGGCAAAAGTTTTGACATTAAAGCTAGATGGGGGGTTGTTAGGTGTTCAGCATCCTGAAACATGGCAGGAAGGAACCGAGCATCTAACATTTCGTTAGAGACGGCTGCTCCCCGAAACACCAGTGGTGGCAGCGATTGGACAACGGCCTCCAGAGGGTGCCAGGGAGGAATCTTTATCCCTTATTGGAATTTTTAGATGCCCCTCCCCGAGGGGAGACACCCCTGTGGTCCTGGGCATGTTAGCATCAGGACTTTTTTTTTTGGTGGAGATGATACTCCTCAGGTCCGGTCTTTTTGAGGCAAATTGTGAAGCGTGGCGAGTCCCTCCTCAGTCTCTACGAGGGGGTACCCAGCTCGCCACACTCTTCTTCTGCGCCTTACGCCTCGTGGAGGCCAGACCTGGGCATGGCAGGGGAGAAACCTCACTAGGCCTGCTCGTAGTGGCGGTCGTGTTTACGGGGTTGCCAAAGAGGCCGGAAGGCGAGATGGGGGCATCAAGGAGGAAAATGCGATCCCTGTCCTTGATGTCTGTGAGGTTAAATCATAGATTTTTCTCCATGGCGACCATGGCAGCCATAGAACAGCCAACAACACGGGCCATCTGCTTGGTGGCAGGAAGAAATAAATCTGTGGCGCAGCATAGCTCCACAAACGCCTCGTCATCGATAGACCCTCAGATCTCAGATCTCTCAGCAGGTCAACCTGGTATGCCTGCAAAAGCATCATGCTGTGCAGGGCAGCACCAGCCTGACCCGCTGCCTGAAAAGCTTTCCCCACCAACCCAATGAAGATGTTTGTCTACATGGCTTGGTGGGGAGTGTGGGCTTTTTCAGGGAGGATGAGCTCCCAGGAGATAGATAGCCCGCAAGTGTCTCTTCACTCTGGGGCATCATCATATAACCCCACGCTTTCGCATCAACAACATTCGAATGAATCGATGTAAATAGCAAAAACAGGGGATGAATAGGGCTTATTCCATGAAAGAGTTAACTCGTCATGGAGGTCGCCAAAAAAAGGAAAGGGACTATTGTTGAGGCCGCTCCCCCGGCCACCCGACAGAAACCTGTCATTTAACTTTGAGGGGGGATTGAATTTTTTTTTGCCGGAGCGCGCTTGCGAGAGCGCATGAGAAAAGGAGGATTCGGTCTTATACGCGTCTGCCAAATTGGCACGTGAACCCCATGAATGAGCCATGGCTTGCGGTTACCCTTTAAAGAAGGCAAGCTGCCCGCAAAGCACCTTAATAGGGAGGAGATCACCTTGCTCACACTCTTCCTTGAGCCCGAGGAGAGCGTGGTCTTCCCCCAACACTCAAAACAGAAAGTGTGGCGATCACCATCCGAGAGAAATCTCTCACAAGGAGGCACGCATCTCCTCTCAAACTCTACCATATTGGTGAGTAATCTAACACTTTCTTCTTTCTTTTTTGTACATCTGTTTTGCACACACATGCAAACACATGCGGGGTACATCCTGGACAAGATGCTAATCCATCTCAGGGTGCACACACAAATGTCACCTTTAACATCATCTCCATTTACTGAGACACACTTAAACATCTCTAATATATACAGTACAAGCTTGAATTCTAGCATTTTTGTAAAGAGGAATGACATTATTTATTTCAGCCTTGCAAACTTTAAAAAAAAAACGTACCTGTGTGTTGTGTTTCTTGGTATTTCATTGTGTCTGCATTTTCCTCCTCTGTGTCAGGGTCATGATCTTCAACATTATCTACAATCTCATAGATAACTACTACGATCTCATCCTGCTCAGACATACACTGAAACATCTCTAATCTATAAAAGATTCATTGAAACGTGTTCAAGTTACTGTGTGTCTGTGTGGATGTGTCTTACAGAGCCTCTGAACTCTATACAGACTCTATACACAATGTGCTGTTGTCAGTAAAGGATGTTAGAGGAAGTAAAAAAATAGAGTAGGGGGCATCAGCGACTTTTTGTGGTCAAAGTGTGAATACATTTTACCTTCAGTTTTCACCCATACTGCAGGTGTTCTTGTTAAAGGCCAGCAGTTATGCTACATGCAGTAGATGTAAAATTATTTTTATATTTACTTTTTTCGGAACACCAAAGATCTTATGCACTTATTCGAGAACAAATCATTTCATGCTCATGTTTCAAGTTAGGTTTTCACATCAGATCAGAGGTAACTGATACTTTCTTGCACACATTTCACATATTTGATTGCATCACACACAATTTACACACACATGCATTCATAGTGTCAGCACTTAATAACACGAATGTTAAACAATGTTTTTGTACGATTATTTATTTATGGCCGTGTTCTTAGGCAAAATGGTGAGTGAGCCCACTCCATTTGCTGAGCACACAAATTGTTTACTGTTGGCATGAGACAGGACTGGAGGTAGCACTTCATACGCTTCAACACGGGCAGCAAAGAAGCCATCTCTCACCAAGGTACAGGGATTGGACTGCTGAGGACTTGTCCGGAGAAGAAAGATTGAGGACTATCATCAGGCCTGTGTCATACCAACAGTAAAGCATCCCGATACCATTCATGAGTTGGGTTTCTTCTCAGATCACTGCGAATCATTATAGTGAATGTGAATGTGTTTATTCAACCAATTTGTATTCTTCATTGCATCATTACACAAGGATATTAGGATTTTTCACCTGCTACTTTTAAATTGAATTAATATATTTACACCATTGTAAAATTTTGTCATATTATTTAGTCAACACGTTCCTGCAGTAGATGTTTAATTTTATATCTATATAATCTGGAATTATTTGTAGATTCATATTTTTAAAGCTTTTATGCAGTTTTACTGTGAGTACGTGACAGGTGATACTGGTCTAAAGTCAGCTGTAACCATTGCGTGTCATGAAATGGGGTGCGAGGCATAACTGCAGAGCTCCAGGTGTTTAAGGAAACAATGTCTTTATTATAAGAAAACAGGGAAAATCAAATAAACAAATATACTTTAATAATAAAAACAAAGCAAAACACGTATAATCAACGGGAAACCACGAACTAAACTGGACGGACATTTATCACGTTAAATCAACAGATGCAAAACACAAACCAGAACTGAAACATACTATTTATAATAAAACTAATGAGCAACTCGGTTCAGGTGAGCGCCCCCGTCACCTGACCGAGGTGCATAATGGGAACTGAAGTCAAACAGAAAGGAACTACAAAACACAAAGTCTCTGGGCGCTAGGCGCCCTCTAGGGGTTACCCCTGACAGTACCCCCCCACAAAGCGCGCAATTCCGGAGCGCCACAGGAGGTCCAGGGCATGCCCCCCAGGGTCCAATGTCCGCCCCTCTCACCCAGAGGCTGGCACCTATGTCTGGCGGGCCCGATGGCCTGATGCCCCCGTTGCAGTAGGGCGGCGGAGGCAGAGAACGAGCGCCGTCCTTTCCAGTGCAGGGCGGCGGTGGAAACTCGCCGTCCTCGTCGATGAAGGGCGGCGGCGGAAGAAGCTCGCTGTACTCAGCGACGTAGACCGGCTGCGGAAGCTCGCTATCCTCCTCAATGAAGCCGGGAGGTGGCGGAAGAGGAAACTCGCTGTCCTCCTCTCTGAGAGACGGCGGCGGCGGAAGTGGAAACTCGCTGTCCTCGGCGGCGCGTGACGGCGGCGGAGGAAGAGGAAGCTCGCTGACCTCGGCGGCACGTGACGGTGGCGGCGGAGGAAGATGAAGCTCGCTGACCTCGGCAGCGCATGACGGCGGCGGCGGAGGAAGAGGAAGCTCGCTGACCTCGGCGACGCATGACGGTGGCGGAGGAAGAGGAAGCTCGCTGACCTCAGTGGGGCATGACGGCGGCGGAGGAAGAGAAAGCTCGCTGTCCTCGGTGGCGCATGACGGCGGCGGCGGAGGAAGAGGCGGCTCGCTGTCCTCGGCGACGCATGATGGCGGCGGCGGAGGAAGATGAAGCTCGCTATCCTCGGCGACGCATGACGGCGGCGGAGGAAGAGGATGAAGCTTGCTATCCTCGGCGGCACATGAAGGCGGCAGCGGAGGAAGAGGAGGCTCGCTGTCCTCAATGCTGCATGCCGGCGGCGGAGGAAGCTCGCTGTCCTCAACACTGCATGCCGGCGGCAGAGGAAGCTCGCTGCTCTCAGCGACGCTGCATGACAACGGCGGCGACGGAGGAAACTCGCTGTTCTCCTCGCTGCTGGACAATGGCGGAGAGAGGAGCTCGCCGTCTTCGTCATCGATGCTGAGCTCGTCTTCGTCGTCGACGCTATACAGCATATAAAAGAGCTCGCCGCTGTCATCGCTGATCGGCATGTAGAAGAGCTCTCTGTCTTCGTTGTCGCTATAACGAGGGAAAGGAGCTGGCAGGTCTGGGCATTCCTCGAGGCGCAGCTGCATTAGAAGATCCTGGAGATCAGCTACCTGCTCCTGCAGATTACGAATGCACCCTTCATTCTCCTTAGCGCACCGCCCAAAGCTGCTCCAGTCACGCTGGGAGGCTGCTCCCTGCTGCTCGTACCGCTCACTCTCCGTTCTTCCTTGACGCTCGGTGTGGGGCGCCTCTGTGCCCAGCTCCCCGCCAGATATAGACCTCCTGGTCTTTACTCTCCTGCGGGTGCGGGGACTCCCATCGGCCCGAGCTGAGCCATTCCCGAACGGAGTGCGCCGTATCACCAGCCGGCAGCCCTCCCAGTTTAGCTGCTCTCTCCGCAGCTCCTGCTCCACCTCAGCCTGTCTCTCCCTGCCCGATCTCCTTCTCCTCGCTCCGCTTCGCCGCTTGGGAATCCACTCGCCCACCGCGTCGTCTTCCCGACGCGCATACATCGTTGCCCCCCCCAAAAGAATCTCCCGGGGGGGGCTCCTCTGCTATGCCTCTGTTACGGTCTTGCATTCTGTCATGAAATGGGGTGCAAGGCATAACTGCAGAGCTCCAGGTGTTTAAGGAAACGATGTCTTTATTATAAGAAAACAGGGAAAATCAAATAAACAAATATACTTTAATAATAAAAACAAACCAAAACACGTATAATCAACGGGAAACCACGAACTAAACTGGACGGACATTTATCACGTTAAATCAACAATTGCAAAACACAAACCAGAACTGAAACAAACTATTTATAATAAAACTAATGAGCAACTCGGTTCAGGTGAGCGCCCCCGTCACCTGACCGAGGTGCATAATGGGAACTGAAGTCAAACAGAAAGGAACTACAAAACACAAAGTCGCTGGGCGCTAGGCGCCCTCTAGGGGTTACCCCTGACATTGCCCTCTTTCACACATTAGATTGTGGCATGAAGTTGACAGCAGCAACTATATAAAACCCCCACACAGGATGTACAGTACTGTGCAAAATTCTTAGGTACATGCAGATAACTGCTCTAGAGCAAGCATGTCTTAAAGAATCTACAGAAATAAATTATATATATATAAACAGTAAATAGTAATTAATGAATCAAAGTCAATGATTGGTTTGATGACACTTGGCCTTAAAGTATAGTTTCAGGTAATTTCCTTTCATAAGGAAATTAGTCACTTACAGTAGTTTTACTGAACATCCTGCAAAACCAGCCAGAATCCTTCTGAGGACTTTGTCACGCCTGCTTCTGTTTTGATGCATGAAAACTCAGTAGTTTCCAGTAGGTGTTTTTTATTAATGAAAAACAATCTGTCTGATTTCTTTTTTAACTGACTTAATAATTAAGTCATGAGCATGTACTGTACGACAAAGTTCTAAAAAATATATATATATATATATATATATTAAACAAAGAAATATTGCGAATAACCTCGAAGAGTTGAGCTCAGAAAACATAGCAACAAGCCATTCACTGAAGCAGTATCACTCCTATCACAGTAACACTACATTCATCAATGAGTTTCACATTTTATTTATGATCCTAAGATTATATGCATATGATTATATTTATGAAGAAAATATATAAAACTAAATTTTAAAAATCTTACAGACCAATTTACAGAAAAAAAGCTTTTATATTTTACATGTGTAAGCAGAAAGCCTCAGAAGGACTGTGGCTGGCTCTCCTGAATATTTATTAAAACTAAGCAACTAATTTCCTTATAAAAGGCCAGCTGCACCTAAAATTGTTACCTGAGACTATATTTTAAGCAAAGTGTTGTCAAACCTATTATTGATGTTTCATGTTTTTATAGTTTTTTTTATATAGATTTTTTTATTTCTTTCTTTTTGTTTGCTCTACAGCAGTTATGTGCATGTACTGAAGAATTTTGCAGAGTTCTGTACACTCTGCGTGTGTTTAATGTGGTTGCTGCTGTCAACTTAATTCCAAATACTAATGTGTGACGGAGTGTAAGGGTTACACCTGACCAGTATCACTTGACACAACCTAACAGTAAAGCTGCATAAAAAGTCCTAAAAACATAGATCTGCAAATAATTCCAGATCTACATGAACATGTTGCCTAATATTACAGAATTCAACATATTTTAAATATATAAATTAATTGTAAAAGCAGCAGGTTAAAGCTAATAGCCTGTGTAATGATGCGATGAAGAATAAAAACAATATTCTATTCTTGTAATATTGTATTCAGTTTTCATGTAATGAAGTTTTACCCTTTCTCCTGAGTGAGATGTGATGTACAGTAATTAGTTTATATATGTGTGTATATCTCATGATTTTTCTCCATTGTCATGAAGCCTGATCTTGTACTGAACTATTACTAGTACTGAAGCTATTAAAAAGCTGCTTTAATTAAAGCTCTATCAGTCCCAGCTGTCTGAATCTTCATTATCTTCTAAAACAAGAAGTACTGTGTTTGTGCATGTGTGTAAACTTTCTCCACCCACACACACATAGAGAGAAACACACTCAGTTGTACATTTATTTCCTTGCATACAGAGAGTGAGACAGTACACAGTGTTTTACTGTAACTGAGTGTAAATGTCACAGAGTGTATATGGTGATGTGATGAGCACTGAAGAGATGACGAGAGCAGAGCAAGTGGAGATGGTAATGGTTATCTACGAGAGTGCAGACGTTGTTAGAGGTCATAACCTTGATACACAGACGGAGGATACGGACACAAAGAGGAACGTCCAAACTCATCACACAGGTCTCTTTAAATGACTTCTGATATGAGTTCATTTATATCTGCAGAAGTAATAGCAGGATATCAGCAGTAGGTTCACATGGTTTTCTTTGGAGCACTTTGGGCAGTGCTGTGTTTAGGCCACACAAGCATAGAAGTCTTTTGTATATAACCATTTTGTAAAAGTAAATTAGTCTCTATGTTCATTCTTTCCCCCTTCCCAAGGAAAAGACACTGAATGGAGCAGGTGTTACAGAGTGACTGCAGAGTGTGTGGTGGTGCTGCTGTGTGTTCTCCTGCTGACTGCCTTCACAGTGCTGTGGATAAAATACAACATCCTGACTATAGAGAGAAACCAGTTACAGACCAGCAACAACAACCTGACTACAGAGAGAGACCAGTTACAGAGGGAGAGAGATCCATACCTGACATTGACATTTTTGGGTAAGTAATTGACTTTAGCGGAAATACCCAAGTGTTGAATGTCCTAAGTTAAAACTGAATCATAAAGATTTAACTCGCATCCTCTCACATGTTCCTGTATATAATTTCATCAAGCTCTTAGAATGAAAACATATCATTAATATTGGTGACACTTTACAATCCTGATCCATAACTCATACTGTAAATAACTATAAAATGAGTAAGATAGAATTAATTAATAACTTTTCATTAATGCTAACTAATTAGTAATCAAGCTTGTATTAGTTGACTATTAACTGTGCAGTAATTACTGAGCCTTAATCAGTCTTACACTGTAAACCCTAATACTCAAAGTTATTAAACACATTGAATACTCTTAACTAGAATAATTACAGTTAGTTCAAATTAATAGACGTTGATGAGTATTTAGAACTTTTTGGTATTTATGAGTTTGTAGAAATTACACTTTTCAAGTTAGCTGAACAAATTTGATATTTTAATAATCGCAAGTACTTAAGTAAAAGTAACTGTCACCTTAAAATTCTACCAGTGGAAAATGTATAGAGCACTGGTGGATCAGTGGTAGTGTAAGGGACTGCCTCTAGAGGGCACTGTGATGTGTGGTTCTTAGTTTTTTGTAGTTCTGTTTGTAGACTCAGTTTCCCAGAAGGCACCTCGGTCAGGTGATAACGGAGCTCACCTGGGCCGGGGTTGCTCATTAGAGTAATTATAAATAGCTGGTAGTTCTGGGAAACTGAGTCGAGCATTAATTATGTTATGAGGGCATTACGTGTTTTAGTTTTCGTTTTGTGTTTTATTTTGGTTCATTTGGTGTCATGTTTTGGAGGCTCTATATGATTTGAAAGTTGTTTGTGTGTCCAGCCTGTATGTGAGTGTGTTTCAGTCTGTAGGTGAGTGTGTTTCAGCCTGTGTGTGTGAGTGTGTTTCAGCCTGTGTGTGTGAGTGTGTTTCAGCCTGTGTGTGTGAGTGTGTTTCAGCCTGTGTGTGTGAGTGTGTTTCAGCCTGAGTGTGTGAGTGTGTTTCAGCCTGTGAGTGTGAGTGTGTTTCAGCCTTTGTGTGTGGGTTCTCCCTTTGTGCCTACCCTAAGCCCGGGTACGCTCGTGGAGTGTGTGTTTGCCGCTCGTAGGAGCGTGTGTGTGTTTGCCGCTCGTAGGAGCGTGGGTTTGCTTGCCGCTCATAGGAGCGTGTGTGTGTTTGCCGCTCATAGGAGCGTGTGTGTGTTTGCCGCTCGTAGGAGCGTGGAGTGAGTGTTTGCCGCTCGTAGGAGCGCGGAGTGAGTGTTGGCCGCTCTTAGGAGCTGGTGCGCTATTAGAGGCGCGAGTGTGTGTGGTTCGCTCGTAGGAGCTGGTGCGCTATTAGAGGCGCGAGTGTGTGTGGTTCGTTCGTAGGAGCAGGTGCGCTATTAGAGGCGCGAGTGTGTGTGGTACGCTCGTAGGAGCTGGTGCGCTATTAGAGGCGCGAGTGTGTGTGGTTCGCTCGTAGGAGCTGGTGCGCTATTAGAGGCGCGAGTGTGTGTGGTTCGCTCGTAGGAGCTGGTGCGCTATTAGAGGCGCGAGTGTGTGTGGTTCGTTCGTAGGAGCTGGTGCGCTATTAGAGGCGCGAGTGTGTGTGGTTCGCTCGTAGGAGCTGGTGCGCTATTAGAGGCGCGAGTGTGTGTGGTTCGCTCGTAGGAGCTGGTGCGCTATTAGAGGCGCGAGTGTGTGTGGTTCGCTCGTAGGAGCTGGTGCGCTATTAGAGGCGCGAGTGTGTGTGGTTCGCTCGTAGGAGCTGGTGCGCTATTAGAGGCGCGAGTGTGTGTGGTTCGCTCGTAGGAGCTGGTGCGCTATTAGAGGCGCGAGTGTGTGTGGTTCGCTCGTAGGAGCTGGTGCGCTATTAGAGGCGCGAGTGTGTGTGGTTCGTTCGTAGAAGCAGGTGCGCTATTAGAGGCGCGAGTGTGTGTGGTTCGCTCGTAGGAGCTGGTGCGCTATTAGAGGCGCGAGTGTGTGTGGTTCGCTCGTAGGAGCTGGTGCGCTATTAGAGGCGCGAGTGTGTGTGTGTGGTTCGCCCATAGGGGCGCGAGTGTGAGTGTGTCGCCCATAGGGGCGCGAGTGTGAGCGTGTCGCCCCTAGGGGCGCGAGTGAGTCATGATAGGGAGAACCTGTATGTTTTGTGTGATTTATGTCTGTCTGTTTTGTAAAGAGCCTATGAGTTTTATTTAAAGAAGAGTTCGTGTTTTTTGTTACGTGGGTTTCAGTGTTGATTTTCTGTTCATTTTTTGTATGATTGGAATATTAAAAGACCCTTTTTTTGAGTTAAACAACTCTCTGCGTCTATGCCCGCCTTATTTAAGCCCTTGGCATTAACAACAGCCTGGACTACCCCTCGGTTCATGACAGAATGCTCGACCTAATACAAGGGCATAGCAGAGCCACAGTGAACGTCCGAGAGCCTCACGTGGAGGCCCCAACCTTCGTCCGAGAGCCTCACGTGGAGGCCCCAACCTTCGTCCGAGAGCCTCACGTGGAGGCCCCAACCTTCGTCCGAGAGCCTCACGTGGAGGCCCCAACCTTCGTCCGAGAGCCTCACGTGGAGGCCCCAACCTTCGTCCGAGAGCCTCACGTGGAGGCCCCAACCTTCGTCCGAGAGCCTCACGTGGAGGCCCCAACCTTCGTCCGAGAGCCTCACGTGGAGGCCCCAACCTTCGTCCGAGAGCCTCACGTGGAGGCCCCAACCTTCGTCCGAGAGCCTCACGTGGAGGCCCCAACCTTCGTCCGAGAGCCTCACGTGGAGGCCCCAACCTTCGTCCGAGAGCCTCACGTGGAGGCCCCAACCTTCGTCCGAGAGCCTCACGTGGAGGCCCCAACCTTCGTCCGAGAGCCTCACGTGGAGGCCCCAACCTTCGTCCGAGAGCCTCACGTGGAGGCCCCAACCTTCGTCCGAGAGCCTCACGTGGAGGCCCCAACCTTCGTCCGAGAGCCTCACGTGGAGGCCCCAACCTTCGTCCGAGAGCCTCACGTGGAGGCCCCATCCTTCGTCCGAGAGCCTCACGTGGAGGCCCCAACCTTCGTCTGAGAACATCTGTGAAAGTCCTGGCGGCGAGGAAGACACAGCACTGCATCGGCCGCCCGACGAGGAGGACAACTCAGCTCTGCATTTCATGCTGTGCTAATAGCAGCAATCCAGTGCTGCCTCCTCCGCCCGGCCTCTGTGATCCGGTGCTGCCTCGTCAGCCAAGTCCACAGACAGGATCCAGGACACACCTCACCACCCAGCCAAGACGTCGTGCGTCCATCACCGCTCGACCCCGAGAACAAGTTTCTGCTGTCTCCGAGACCTAGCTTGGAGGAAAGAATGCTGCTGCATCTGCCGCCCAGCGTTGAGGATAGTCCAGTGCTGCATCGGCCACCTGGATTGGAGGATGACACAACGCTGTACCTGCTGCTCAAGATACGAGAGCAATCCAGCGCTGCCTTCACCGCCTGGCCTACACCAGCGATCCAGTACTGCCTCGGCCGCTCGGAGCAGGTAAAGTGTTCAGCAGCTGCCTCCATAGCTCGGTACTGGCGGCAATCCAGACTCCGCACTTTCCCACCATGTTCGGGGAGCGAGAGCGGCGGCGTCATAAGCCGGGTGAAGGGAACATGGACAAGGACCGCCGAGAGCGCTCCAGAGGAGCGTTCTAAGGGGGGGGGTACTGTAAGGGACTGCCTCTAGAGGGCACTGTGATGTGTGGTTCTTAGTTTTTTGTAGTTCTGTTTGTAGACTCAGTTTCCCAGAAGGCACCTCGGTCAGGTGATAACGGAGCTCACCTGGGCCGGGGTTGCTCATTAGAGTAATTATAAATAGCTGGTAGTTCTGGGAAACTGAGTCGAGCATTAATTATGTTATGAGGGCATTACGTGTTTTAGTTTTCGTTTTGTGTTTTATTTTGGTTTATTTGGTGTCATGTTTTGGAGGCTCTATATGATTTGAAAGTTGTTTGTGTGTCCAGCCTGTATGTGAGTGTGTTTCAGTCTGTAGGTGAGTGTGTTTCAGCCTGTGTGTGTGAGTGTGTTTCAGCCTGTGTGTGTGAGTGTGTTTCAGCCTGTGTGTGTGAGTGTGTTTCAGCCTGTGTGTGTGAGTGTGTTTCAGCCTGAGTGTGTGAGTGTGTTTCAGCCTGTGAGTGTGAGTGTGTTTCAGCCTTTGTGTGTGGGTTCTCCCTTTGTGCCTACCCTAAGCCCGGGTACGCTCGTGGAGTGTGTGTTTGCCGCTCGTAGGAGCGTGTGTGTGTTTGCCGCTCGTAGGAGCGTGGATTTGCTTGCCGCTCATAGGAGCGTGTGTGTGATTGCCGCTCGTAGGAGCGTGTGTGTGTTTGCCGCTCGTAGGAGCGTGGGTTTGCTTGCCGCTCATAGGAGCGTGTGTGTGTTTGCCGCTCGTAGGAGCGTGGAGTGAGTGTTTGCCGCTCGTAGGAGCGCGGAGTGAGTGTTGGCCGCTCTTAGGAGCTGGTGCGCTATTAGAGGCGCGAGTGTGTGTGTGTGGTTCGCTCGTAGGAGCTGGTGCGCTATTAGAGGCGCGAGTGTGTGTGGTTCGCTCGTAGGAGCTGGTGCGCTATTAGAGGCGCGAGTGTGTGTGGTTCGCTCGTAGGAGCTGGTGCGCTATTAGAGGCGCGAGTGTGTGTGGTACGCTCGTAGGAGCTGGTGCGCTATTAGAGGCGCGAGTGTGTGTGGTTCGCTCGTAGGAGCTGGTGCGCTATTAGAGGCGCGAGTGTGTGTGGTTCGCTCGTAGGAGCTGGTGTGCTATTAGAGGCGCGAGTGTGTGTGGTTCGCTCGTAGGAGCTGGTGCGCTATTAGAGGCGCGAGTGTGTGTGGTTCGCTCGTAGGAGCTGGTGCGCTATTAGAGGCGCGAGTGTGTGTGGTTCGCTCGTAGGAGCTGGTGCGCTATTAGAGGCGCGAGTGTGTGTGGTTCGCTCGTAGGAGCTGGTGCGCTATTAGAGGCGCGAGTGTGTGTGGTTCGCTCGTAGGAGCTGGTGCGCTATTAGAGGCGCGAGTGTGTGTGGTTCGCTCGTAGGAGCTGGTGCGCTATTAGAGGCGCGAGTGTGTGTGGTTCGTTCGTAGAAGCAGGTGCGCTATTAGAGGCGCGAGTGTGTGTGGTTCGCTCGTAGGAGCTGGTGCGCTATTAGAGGCGCGAGTGTGTGTGGTTCGCTCGTAGGAGCTGGTGCGCTATTAGAGGCGCGAGTGTGTGTGTGTGGTTCGCCCATAGGGGCGCGAGTGTGAGTGTGTCGCCCATAGGGGCGCGAGTGTGAGCGTGTCGCCCCTAGGGGCGCGAGTGAGTCATGATAGGGAGAACCTGTATGTTTTGTGTGATTTATGTCTGTCTGTTTTGTAAAGAGCCTATGAGTTTTATTTAAAGAAGAGTTCGTGTTTTTTGTTACGTGGGTTTCAGTGTTGATTTTCTGTTCATTTTTTGTATGATTGGAATATTAAAAGACCCTTTTTTTTAGTTAAACAACTCTCTGCGTCTATGCCCGCCTTATTTAAGCCCTTGGCATTAACAACAGCCTGGACTACCCCTCGGTTCATGACAGGTAGGTGTTTCACCTGTCATGCGGAAGGCCCGAGTTCGATTCCCAGGCCGAATTGTCTGTAACAATTTATTTGATTTGCAACAAGTTCAACAAACTCAAAAATTGATAGTTCTGTTTACTTAAAATTGGAAACATCATTACTTAAAAAAATTTTATGTAACTGATTACCTCAAATATTTTGAGTTTTGCCAGCTTAAACGGGTTTACAGCATGATTAATTTCTGATCACCTCAACATTAATTCCTGGAGAACTAATAGCTAACTTTGTCTGTATTGTAATAACACCTTTACTGTAAACCCTAATACTCAAAGTTATTAAACATATTGAGTACTGTTAACTTGAATAATTACAGTTAGTTCAAAGTAATAGACTTTGATGAGTATTTAGAACTTTTTGGTATTTATGAGTTTGTAGAAATTACACTTTTTAAGTTAGCTGAACAAATTTGATATTTTAAGTAATTGTAAGTACTTAAGTAATAGTAACTGTCACCTTAAAGGTCCAGCAACTTAAAATCGTTCAGCTTAGAGATTTTGTGTCTGTCTAATGCAATCAGGGCAATAGGGCACCGGTGGCTCAGTGCTACTGTAGGTGTATCATCTGCCATGCAAAATGCCCGGGTTTTATTCCCAACAACTGGAAGAAGTGTCTGTCCCAAGCCCAGATAAAATGGGAAGGTTGCATCAGTAAGGGCATCTGGTGTAAAACCTGTGCTAAGCTTGTGTGCAGACCGGATTGTCTGCTGGCTACCCGTTGCCGGGAGCAGCTGAAAGATCAACAAAAATTTATTTGATTTGCAATAACTAAAAAAAAATATATACTGTAGTACGAGTTAGGTTACTCAGTAATGCAAGTAAAGAATAATATGAATTAATACAAAAAAAACTCAAAAACTTATAGTTCTGTTTACTTAATATTGGAAACATTATTACTTAAAAAATTAATGTAACTGATTACCTCAAATTTCTTGAGTTTTGCCAACTGATTTGGGTTTACAGCTTGATTACTTTCTGATCAGCTCAACATTAATTCCCAATCACTAAACCTCACCTTCCTCCTGGAGATAATATACGTACCGCGGCCGTTTCCACACCTAGTGTCTAAAATGTAAATGTCTATAGAAGTGCTTATTGTCCACACAGAGAGTTCTCTTTAGAGTGTGTGCTGTTTTTATTTATTTATCCTTTATCCAAGTGCTGTCTTTGCACTTGGTGTGTTTAAGTCTTCTTTTATAACTTGTCTTTGAAAAAACAGTGGATTAATTATATGTTGTACTTACAGGCTTGATGTAAATGCAGATTTTAAGAGTTTAATTAATGAAAAAACTAACTGTCACAAACTAGATGTTACTACATGTAGTTCTGCGGATGTAGTTGCCGTGGGCAAAATAGGGCAGGCATAGACACAGGGTAGTTTTTTAACATAAAGAGTCTTTTAATAATAAACATACTAAAACAAAACATAGAACAAAAACATGAACTAAACAAACAAAAAAACTTAACCAAGAAACTCAAACTATAACTCAAGGCTAAGAGCTACACAAGGGCTCTTTAAGCAATCATGAAGAGACAAGGTGCTTACACAGGTAAAGAGCTTGAACTAAAAGGAGACATGGAGCTGGAACTAAACTGAAGACACGGAGGGGCTAGAGACGGGACAAGACAGGGCTAGAGATGGGACAAGACAGGGCTAGAGACAGGGCGGGTTAGTGGTTAATTGGATTAGTAGCTTTACTGGTATTGTTGAGTTGGTTGATGACCTAACCAGGTTAGTATCTAATGGAGTTAGTGGCTAACCAGGTTAGTACTGACCTACCTAGGGGACCGAGACACACAAGAGGCTAATCCAATCTAGGGGCAAAACCACTAGCAGTCAATCCCACTAGAGGCTAACCTACTGGAGGCTAACCCTACTAGGGGCTAACCCTACTAGCAGTTAAAGCCTACTAGCGGATAAACCCACTAGCGGCTAAGCACTCCTGTGGCTACACATATAACTAAACATACAAGGGACTACACATACAGGTACCTAATCATACTAAGAATCTACAGTACACAGGAGGTACACAAACACTGGTGACACACAGCACAGTACTTAAACAAACTAGGAAACAGACTAACACAAACAGCTCCATGAATCCAAACATGGAAAACAAACATCACAAAAACTAGAGCCTTCTTTAAACAAAATACCAACTTAAAACAAACACAAACTAAAACAAAACCAAACTAAAGGAAAACCAAACTAAAGGAAAGCCCACATGACAAATAATTAATGCTCGACCCAGTTTCCCAGAACAAACTGCTATTTATAGGATTTTTAATGAGCTACCTCAGTTCAGGTGAGCACTCTCGTCGCCTGACTGAGGTGCATTCTGGGAAACTGAGTCTACAAACAAAACTATACACAAACAAACTTAGAAGGCAAACAGTGCCCTCTCGTGGAGGACCCTCACACGAGAGGGTTTTTAGTTAGTTTTTTATGCCTAAACTGGTCCCTTTTAAATCACATTTTCTTTTACTAGTGAATTATCTTTGCAGATACTTTATTTCTCCATTTTTTTGCTTAGTTATATCCAGCAAACACACACCACACACTCAAAATGAGCAATCAAAGCAAATCCACTGAGCAAATGATCTCAATTTTTAGCACTGAAACAGAACACTTCGGGTGAGAGCAACCCGTTAACGTGGTTTGCAAGACGAGCAAAAATTTGAATATATATTGACTAGAAAGTCTTGATTTATGAATACCGAGTATCATGTATCACGCATGCACCTTATGTTTTGACGGCGAGTGTCACATGATCACAACTGAGCCAATGTTTTTTTTTTCTCTCGTGCTGCGGAATTGTGGGTAATCATCTCCCCTGCTCTGTCTTAGTGCGCGTCTCTCACTGGTATAATCAACATCCGTGCATTTGTGTACTGTTTATTATATCACTGTGACCATGTGTGTGTGTGTGTGCATGTAAAGCATCTTTTATTTTGTGTTTGTAAGTGTGTGTGCATGAAAGTCGTCTTTTTATACCTGTGTGTACACACGTGTGTGTGCGCATAAAGCAAAATAAAGTGTCATTAGAGAAGTTAAAGATTTTTCTCTCTCTCTGGGTCAGCGTGCACTGATTCTGTTAGTGTGTGTGCACGTGTCTTTAGACAGTGTGCCCCTTCCCTCCTCCTCTCCCCTTCATACACTCTTTTCAAAGGTAAAGTGCAGATTGCTTTGTTTTATTTTTACATTACAGCAGTGAGTCTGTTAGTGTTCACACTCAAGTGTCATTAGAGAGATTTTATGCTTATTTTCCCAATAAGGCAGTGTTTTTGTTAATGTGTGTGAAAGACGTCCCGCACAATAGTCCCCCCCAGTCAAATAAGAGAGGAGGAAGGGTTATTGTGTAAGATGAGAGGAGGGAGAGGAGAGAGTGTCATTTCTCCTCTCATCTTACTTTAGCTTCACACACACACACACACACACACACACACACACACACACACACACACACACACACACACAGACACACAAGCAGGGCATGCGCACACAAACACTAACAGAAAAACATATCTGTCTGGCTTTATTTTTACTTTTTTTTTCTTTCAAATGTGCAGTTGAGGTTAATTTGTTTTATTTTTACTTTATATTTTGTGTGAATTATTTCATGTATTTCTTTTTTTTGGGTTATGGATCAAATTATTAGAGTTTTTACAAGTGTTTTGATATACAAGCCCGCTTCCGGGATTATGCTCTCAATCCAAGCTTCCACTGTATAATATTTTATAAGTGAATCCACGATCGGTGAATATTTATTTATTTATTTATAAAAATCTGTGTGTTTTGATCGTTGTGAATTCTCTCCACTTTTATATATATATATATATATATATATATATATATATATATATATATATATATATATATATAAGAGATGTGTTTCAGCTCCAGTGTTTATTTCATGTCTAATGAGAAGAAGAGCTGGACTGAGAGCAGACATGACTGCAGGGACAAAGGAGCAGATCTGGTGATCATAAACAGCAGAGAGGAACAGGTGTGTGTGTGTGTGTGTGTGTGTGTGTGTGTGTGTGTGTGTGTGTGTGTGTGTGTGTGTGAGGGTGAGTGTGAGAGAGAGAGAGCAAATTACACCTAAACCATTACACCTAAACTAGCAAAATACACATAAATTATACCTATTACCATATACTGAATCAGAGAGACCTGCACGCACAGTGAGGTGAAGACTTTTGGAGGATGGCCTGGTGTCAAGAAGGGCAGCAAAGAAGCCACTTCTCTCCAGAGAAAAAACATCAGGAACAGACTGATATTCTGCAAAAGGTACGGATATAGTCATTTTCTCTAATGAATCCCTTTTCTCAATGTTTGCAGCATCCGTAAAAAAGCTTGTCCGGAGAAGAAAAGTTGAGCATTACCATTAGTCCTGTGTCATGCCAATAGTCAACCATTTATGTGTGTTGTTGCGTCTCAGCTAAGGGAGTGGACTTACTCACAATTTTCCCTAAGAACACAGCCATGAATGAGGAATGGTACAAAAACATCCTCAGGGAGTTGGTGGACAAACAAAAACTAATTGATTAGGCAATAAAAGGCTTCACAATCAGTCAGGATGTGGCCCAAAAAAAGATCCACTCGGAGCCTATGCCATTACTGAGCGCTGCTTTGAACTATAACTGAAACCAAGAACGCACACTGAACTGAGGTTAAAAATGATGTTTCCGTTGTGTGTGTGTGTGTGTGTGTGTGTGTGTGTCAAATGACGCGCGCACACTGCTGATACACACAGGGGAATTGTTTTCTGTGTAAGATGAGGAAAGGGGAGGGGCTAATTCCACAAACACAGTCTCACACACACACACACACACACATACAAACTCTTCTAATTTTGAACTCTTCACAAACTCTTCATAAACCCCAAATTCTGATCAATGTACGTATACACACAAACGGTTTTTTATTCATATATATTTCTTGCTGCATGTTATTATGTATGTGACACAGATGGCGCCACTGGTCACAGGTGACACAATCAGTGATCAAAGAGGGAAGTGATGTTACTCTAGCACATGCGGTTGAACAGTTATCAAAACAAAAGCATAGCAAAGCATGCAATAAAATAATCCCAAACCAGAAAATAAACACACACAAGCATAAAATAAACCTGTGCTGTGGCAAATATTCCATATGAAAATAAAGTACATTGAAATATATAAAATATTATAAATTTTACTTCTTGTTCTTGTTAGGAACCACCACTAGAGAGCACTGTTTATTTGTCGGTCTTGTAGTTCTTGTTGGTCGACTCAGTTTCCCAAAAGGCACCTCGGACAGGTGACCTGAAACGAGGTGGCTCTTTAAACATCTTATAAATAGCAGTTTGTTCTGGGAAACTGGGTCGAGCATTGTTTGTATGTTTATGTGTCTTTATGTAAACCTCATAGTCAAGTGGGAATTCCTTTTTGTTTAGTTTTGTTTCTTTGTGTTTCATATTTTAGTTATATGGTTTAACCTGTGTTTTTTAAGAGGGCTCTATTATTGGTTTGCTTTATGTTCTTTGTACTGATGGATTCATGGAGCTGCCTTGTTCAATGTTTAGTTAGGCTGTGTCTCCTCCTGTGTAAGTACTGTTCTGTGTGTCCCTAGTGTCTGTCTTCTGGGTTAGTCCTTTGCATGTACTGTTCCCTTGTCTGTTTAGATTTGTGTAGCCACATGAGTGTTTAGCCGCTAGTAGGCCTTGGCTTCTAGTAGGGTTAGCTGCTAGTAGGGTTAGCCTCCAGTAGGCTAGCCTCTAGTTGGATTGACTGCTAGTGGTTCTGGTCGCTAGTAGGTTAGCCGCTAGTTTGGAACAGCCTCATGTGTGCCTTGCCTCTTGTGTTCCGGTCCCCTAGCAGGTCAGTACTAACCTGGTTAGCCACTAACTCCCTGGTCCTGTCTCTAGTCTCTGAGTTCTGTCTAATCTCTAGTCTGTGTCTCCAGTCCTGTGTCTGGTCCTGTCTCGCCTCCAGTCCCGTGTCTGGTCCTGTCTCGCCTCCAGTCCCGTGTCTGGTCCCTTTGTGTCTTTAGTTAGCTCCAGCTCCATGTTTCCCTGTGTCAGCGCTCAGTTCCCTGTGTTAGCTCTTAGCCTGTGTGTAGCCCTGACCCTAATTATAGTTTGCGTCTGTTGTTTTAGTTTCTTTGTTTGTTTGTGTCTGATTTTGAGTTTGTGTTTAAATAAAGACACTTTCTGTTTATAACCCCTCTGCGTGTATGCCTGCTCTAAATGCCCATTGCAACTACATCAGCCAGTCTGGCCTGTAGTAACAGCCAGACCATGACAGTTCTATTCATAATTAATAGACTGAAATGTCTCTATAGATAGTAATCAGTCTCATGGATATACAGATCTGGCCATTAAGAATGCACGCTTTTTTCCGCGAGATCCCGCAATTTGGCTCACGACATGCCACGAAATCCCTCAAGCAACGTTCGGGAATTTAAATAAATGTGTTGTGCTTCACTGGATATCCGCCAGATGGCGCATGGATTAACTTTATCTAAAAGCCAGACCAAGTACAACGAAGAATTGTGTATAATTAGTTATCCTAAAACAATATTGTTTCCAATGCTGAAGCAAACATGAATTTTATTTTGTTTTACAATAATAATATTTTATGATGAATCTGCATATATCTGCTTCATATTATGCTCATAATGATGAAAAGAGATGCCCTAAACTGTGAGGCGCCGTATAGGGCTTAAATCAAACTTCACTCATGCACACACACGTGAAACACTTGCATACACATATATGAAATAGTCACACATCTATATATACTACTAACTGCTCACACAACTACATATGAAATCATACACACCTATGAGATGCGCGCACATATACAGTAATTATGCGAATGTCCTGATTCATGAATATGTCAACATGTCTTCGTTAAAACGTAAAAAAGTGTCGCGCACCATCAGAAGACAAGAATGAACAAATATAAACATGAAGTGCTTCGGGCTTTTTATAATATATGGCTTTTTTGCTGTTTGTGTCCAGCAATGAATAATTATTTCATCCATTATTTGACCACGGCTGGAAATAATAGCTGGAATGTGATTGTGGATTTATGACTGAAATAAAGCTGTTCATCCAACGTTCATATGAAATGCAATTCATGGTCATGTTCACCCATGGGTTGACACTATGATGATTCATTATTTATTATTATGCTTACTTATTCGGAGAGATTCTATTTGATGCAGATTGACCTGTATATCAATTTGATAACTAGCGCATGCTATTAAATGCCGCATATGTTTATCCCATGGGTGAACAAGACCAAATTACAGCATACAGTATATATATATATATATATATATATATATATATATATATATATACACACCCCCCCCCCCCCTTGCTACTGTATGGTACCTTTACTAACATTTAAAACTATTTATTATAATAAGTGGTGCAGAGGTGTATGATAAATCGAAAAGATAAACACAAAAAAGATGGACAGCTATTTATTTAATTATCATTTTAAATATTTATCAACAACATCCATCCATCAATGCAGTATTGTTATCGATAAATCGCATGCGTTTATCACCTTTTGATCAAAACGCTGCCTTTTGTAAAGTGAAAGTGCGAGCCGCGGGTTTGAAATGAATTGTAGATTAATTTTAAAGCACGATCTCATTTCATAATTATAAACATAATTTATGAATTACACTCGAACAGGCGATAGAGCTCTGATTAGACTATGTATACTAGTAAATAAGCTCAACATCCTGGAGCCCAAGCCTCATTTAAAGAAAAAAATTTAATTAACAAATATTGTAAGTAAACAACAGTAGCACAAGTTTAAAAAAAATATTCAGACTCTAAATAGATGTCGAATTATTTTCTATTTTCTTATATTGCTCTTTGTCAGGGTACTGTAAATCGGTCAGTGACAACGCCGTAAAATTCCATGTACTGTAAATAGGTACAGTACTGTCCATCTGTATGAATTAACCGAGATGCCCACCCCCGTGAAAATGGCGAATTCAGGGAAAGGCTCCTCCGCGAGAGGTTTTGTCCGGACCACCCGGATTCTAAAATTGACATTGTTACTGTTTTTTAATACCTGAAGTGGAAGAGTCTGAGAATTTATTTACCATAAGGTTTGTTGTATTGTTTTTAATCACTCTATACACAACCTATGATTTCATCCATGCTATTTTACAAATGGAATATTTTTATGTTACACTCTAAAACTGCTGCGTTAATTTATTTATTTATTATTATTTAGTAGATTGCCTGTTAGAAATACCCCAAATGAAATTAATCCGCTGTTTTAACTACTGCAGAGAGACAGTTAATCAGCGGTAGTTTTCACTACTACTAATGATAATACTGAATGGAGAAAGCGCAGTCAAAGAATCATCATCATTGCAGGAGAAAAGAAAATGAAGAATAAATACATATCAGTATTTATAGTTTGACCTTGACACGTTTATGAGCTCTGTCGCTTCCTGTCAATGGGCGCCTAAGAGAGAGAACACATTTTTGGCTTCAGTAGACACACAATACTTCAGATTGAAACATGACTGCCCCCTACAGGCAATGAGCTGCATTTTCACTGCTTCCCGCAAGCTGCCGCAGAAGCGCTCGAGATCCCTTTTCAAGAAACGGGCGTTCTTAATGGCGAGATCTGTATAATTGAGTTCACTCGGTCAAAACAACAACATGCACTGAGACACAACCAACATCATTTAATTATTTTAATGGTAAAAAATGATTTAAAACTCTTTATATTTGACCCAATTTATATAAAAATGCCTTTTCACTGGAAAAATAATAAACTTCACTTTAAAAGATGTTTCTCACAGATCCAGTTTAGTTTCTCAAAGCATTTATTGTCATTCCAGAAATTCCCTCTTGCACCACTATAAATCTCAGCACAGTTCTCACCACGACCTCCATTCGGTTTCCCTTTATTCCAGAACCTGAAACCCAGAGAATCAGAATCAGACTCCGATCAGTGTTGAGTTTCCTTCAATTCCACACATTTAACTGAATCCTCTCAGCCTCTGTTTACTGAGATGTACATTGGGACACGACAGAAATATAAATATAATAAGGAATAATCTTTGCAGTTTTCCCAGCAGGAGAACAGTTTTAACATTGTTGATTGAACTGCACCATAAATAGACACAGAAAGAATCTCAGTTTCTTACGCAGTGGTCAGCGTTGTACCGTCCACCCATTTCCACTCTCCCTCTTTATCTCTGTCACTCAGACCAATCCAAATATTCAAGTTGTCCAACTGTTTAAAAACGAAATCCTGTAAATAACACAATGAAAAAACCTTTACTTTTAGTTTTTAGTTTACTCTCTTTCTCCCTGTCTCCCTCTGTCTCCCTCTCACACACACACACACAAGCACACACACACACACACACACACACACACACACACACACACACACACACACACACACACACACACACACACACAGTAACGGCAACCTAATGTGTTGCAGTGATGGGTCGTTCATGAAAGATTTGTAAGCGAATCTTTAACGTGACTCAGAAGAATGAGTAGTCTCAGAAAGTGATTTGTTCATATTCTATTGGTCGCGCATGCGCAAAGAAACAGAATTGAAAGGTTTCTTGCCCAAGTCGTACGTTCTTTTGTCACATGATTCCCATAGATGTAATGCAGTGCAATAAATTCAAAAGAACAAACAACTCGGACTAGAAGATATGATGGTGAGCTGCTCATTCTGTTCATTCTCTGCTTCTGAGTAGTGATGCAAAGTTTGAATCATTGTAGTCACGTTAAAGATTCGTTCAAAAAGAACGAATCGTTCATGAATGAACCACACACACACACACACACACACCTGTTCCTCTCTGCTGTTTATGATCACCAGGTCTGCTCCTCTCTCTCTGCAGTCGTCTCTGCTCTCAGTCCAGCTCTTCTTCTCATTAGACATGAAATAAAAACTGGAGTTGAGGCTGAAACACTTTTCTTTGTCTGTAGAGATACATTTGAATTTACAGAGATGAAAACATACACTTTCTGATCTATTACTTTTGTATAGACATTGTTTCTTTTTCACTGCATAGGCAATATAAAATTAGAAAAACATTTTTAACATATGCATGAATTCAACTTTCCACTCTCCCTCTGTACTGTAACTGTCACAGTGCAGAGAAAACAGTAAGTAAAGCATTAGATAAATAACTAGTTTAAACAGTTTGTGTTCTGCGTGCAGCATTTATTTGCTCCTTTTGTTTCTCAGTCCAGATATGAAGATCACATGGCATTTCTGCAGCACTACAGCTTGTACTTTTGTATAACTTGATAATAGATTATTGTTGCATTTCTCTCTTTAGACTCTGACTGGATAAATAAAAACAGCACACACACTCTAAAGAGAACTCTATGTGTGGACAATAAGCACTTCTATAGACATTTACATGTTAGACACTGGGTGTGGAAACGGCCGCGGTACGTATATTATCTCCAGGAGGAAGGTGAGGTTTAGTGATTGGGAATTAATGTTGAGGTGATCAGTAATTAATCAGGTGTTATTACAATACAGACAAAGTTAGATATTAGTTCTCCAGGAGAAATGTAAGACTGATTAAGACTCAGTAATTACTGCACAGTTAATAGTCAACTAATACAAGCATGTTTATTAATTAGTTAATGCCAATTAAAAACTATTTATTCATTCTTTCTTACTCCTTACACAGTTGAGTTATGGAGTTGAGTTATGGATCAGGATTGTAAAATAAAGTCACTAATATTAATAAAATTATTCTAAGCCCCTGGTGTAATTATATGGAGGAACATGTGAGAGGATGTGAGTTAAATCTTGATGCTCCAGTTTTAAGACGCCTCATAGATTTCCAATGAGGACATTTAACTGTTGGGCAGAAAATGTCATACAAAATCTATCTACTTACACAAATCACAAAATGTCCTCAGGCATCCATCTCTCTCCCTCTGTAACTGGTCTCTCTCTATAGTCAGGTTGTTGTAACTGGTCTGTAACTGGTTTCTCTCTATAGTCAGGTTGTTGTTACTGGTCTGTAACTGGTTTCTCTCTATAGTCAGGTTGTTGTTACTGGTCTGTAACTGGCTGTATTCTGTGTTTAGGTGAATGTATTTAATACACAGCATTGTGACAGCAGTCACCAGGAGAAGACACAGCAGCATCACACACACTGCAGTCACTCTGTAACACCTGCTCCATGCAGTGTCTCCACCTAGAGTTAAATAAAGACAATTACACATTTTTGTCTCCCCACATATACATCTAGCATTTAGTTTAGACTTACAGCCTCATTAATAGTAAAGCCCTTTAGCAGTGAGCTGAAGAACATCTCAGTAATCTTATCCACCCATCAGTGTGAAACTCCTCCCTGTTCTCCATAAGCCATAATCAGTAAAGTTATTTGTTACAAATGGGGACACAAGGCGGGGTCTTGTAATTTTATAGAGGATTATGGGGAAGGAAAGGGTTAAAAGGAGGGAGCAAGGGAAAAAGAGAAGGAAAGAATACACATGCAGGTCTGTGGGCAGTCCCCTGGTCACAGGCTGGTGAATGGTGGTGGTGGACAAAATGGCAGAGTGGGCCCGTGTGAACAGCGACTCCGGCAAGCTCACTCCTATAATAGAGTGGAACCTTGGATTGCGAGTAATGGGGTTTGCGAGTGTTCCGCAAGACGACCAAATATTTTTAATACATTTTGACTTGGAAAAACAAACAAGTCTTGGTTTATGAGAACTGAGTATCATGTGTCACGCATCTTGTTTTGACACCGAGCGTCGCATGATCACAACTGAGCCAACGGTTTTTCTCTCTCTTGCGCTGCAGAATTGCGGGTAATCGTCTCCCCTGCTAAGTCTTAGTGCGCGTATCTCGCATCAACATCCATGCACACATATACTGTTTATTATAACACTGTGACCATGTGTGTGCACCTAAAACATCTTTTATTTTGTGTATGTATGTGTATGTGTACTGTACCCCAGACACACACCCCTACTCCTCTCGCCTTCACACACACACACACACACACACACACACACACACACACACACACACACACTCTCTCTCTCTCTCTCTCTCTCTCTCTCTCTCTCTGCTCTACGCAGAAACACTGCTCTGTCACGATTCATTCGAGGTAAAGTGCAGGGTAATTTGTTTTATTTTTACTTTACAGCAGTGATTCCATCAGTGTGTCGCTCATAGAGTGTCATTAGAGAGATTTCTTGTTTATTTTCCCAAATAAACAGTGTTGCTGGTGTGTGTGCATGTGTACATTTCACCAAGCAAATCGTTAAGAGCCTTCCACTGGATAAATGATTAATATAGTTCAGCTGCAACAAGTTATTTAACTCTGACTGAGTTGCTTCTCACTTCTTAAACATTTATTAGAAGACATATCATGTGGATAAACAGTTCCAAGTGCACAATACAAAGCTATCTCAAGGCATTGGGACTACACAGCTGTGTCGTGTTATGAGAACCACTATCAGTGAGACTAATCAGAAAATAAAGGTTTAAATTTGGAAAAAAAACATAAAGGGGTCTGGGCAGCATTGGAAAAAGATCATGTGGTCTGATTAGTCCAGCTTTACCCTGCTCTGGAGTGATGGGTGCAGCAGGGTAAGAAAAAGGGGCAGAATTGTATTTGTCAGGCACATTTTATTTGTCACATAGGCAGCCATAAACATTACGATATGCAGTCAGGATAAGAACGATTCAACTCAAATATGTTCAAGTCAAAACTGAAGAAGAAATCCAACACCAGCTGCTTACAGTTAAAAACAGTCAGTACTCCTCATTTCACTTACAGTATGTCCTAGTGTGGACCAGGGTAACTCTAGCCAGGTCCTGACCATCAGCCTAACCCCCCCCCCCCCCCCCCAACCCCTCACCTCTCAGGTGTCCTCATCAAGGCCAACAACATACTGTATACCAGCCAGTTTATAAACTAGCTCCAAAAAACTCCTAATCTGCAGTATAAATACATCAAAGTACAAACAAAAGCACTGTGACCTTGACCTGAAAATGAGATCGCAGCACAGGGAAACACTTTGGCCTTGTAAACCTAAACACTGACCTGTGTGTGGTGCTGTGTCTGGATCTCTCTATCTGTCACTGCTTTTAGGATTGGGGTCATGACCTCTAAAAACATCTGCACTCTCATAGACATCCACCACCATTTCTCTTTGCTCAGAAGAACGTTGAAATATCTCTAATCTATAAAAGACTAAAACTAAAACAAAAACATGAAAGTACTCTGTCTCTGTGTGAGCACAAGCAAACTGCTCTACTTCCTAATTTAAATGTTCTGCTTTCAGTAAAGGAAGTTACGCATCAGAAAAATTATATAACTGGCTCTTTGTGGTCAAGGTGTGAAGACAAATCTAGCAGTTATATTACATACCAAAATAACATTTTTAACATTTAGACATTATAAATGTATGCATGTTATAGTGATGTATACATTAGACTGGTATGTCATATTTGTGTTTCTTATAATATCATTACAAAAAAATTTATTAGACATTTCACCTGCTGCTTTTAAAATTCATTTATTTACAGCACAGTTGATTTTCTCTCATATGAATTAGTTGACGTTCATGTGGTAGATTTGGAATTATTTGTAGATTTACTTTTTTCGGATGATTTTATGCAGCTTTACTGTGACAGTGTAAGACAGAAGTGCCCTGGACTACAATCAGCATTAACCCATGCCTTAATGAACATGAACACTTACCTGTGTGTGGTGCTTTGGCTGGGTCTCTCTGTATGTCTCTGGCTTCAGGGTTGTGACCTCTAAAAGCATCTGCACTCTCATAGATATCCACCACCCTTTCCATTCGCTCAGAAGAACGCTGAAACATCTCTAATCTATAAAAGACTCACTAAAATATATAATAACCGTGTCTCTGTGTGAGCACGAGTGAACTGCTGCACGTCTTTCATAGTGCACACTAAATGAACTGTGCTGCTGTCAGTAAAGGAAGTTACTGATCAGAGGAGGAGCATCAGTGGCTTCTTGTGGTTAAAGTGTGAAGACAGAAGATTTGAGCTGCACGTCTCACTCATACATGACATTCTATTGTTCAGCAGTTATACACATACCAAAATAATATTGTTGTGTTTTAATGATGTATATACTGTACTGCACCAATTTGTCATATTTGTGTTCCTGATAATATAATTGCAAAAACTATAAGACATTTTACCTGCTGCTTTTAAGACGAATTTATTTACAGCACTGTTGATTTCTGTCATATGAATTAATCTACATGTTCCTGCAGTAGATCTGGAATTATCTGTAGATTCACTTTATTCAGAGGCTTTTTTGCAGCTTTACTGTGAGGCTGTAAGGCCACTGGTGTAAGATCAGCATTAACCACCGCACTCTTTCACACACCAGTATGTGAAAAAATAGCTCACAACAGCAACACACAGGATGTAGGTCACACATGGGTATAGTCTCATGAATGGGCATGCAAAAGGGTGCAGGACATTTATTTAATATTTACTTGGTAACTGTAACTCTTTTTTACTGTTGTGTTGTTTTCTCTTACAGTGGGGCAAAAAAATATTTAGTCAGCCACCAATTGTGCAACTTAAAAAGATGAGAGAGGCCTGTAATTTTCATAATAGGTATACCTCAACTATGAGAGAAAAAAATAAGAAAAAGAAATCGAGAAAAACACATCGTAGGATTTTTAATGAATTCATTTGTAAATTCCTTGGTAAATTAAGTATTTGGGCAATAACTAAATTTCATCTCAAATACTTTGTTATATACCTTTTGTTGGCAATGACAGAGGTCAAACGTTTGCTTACCGTTCAAACCCCTCTACAGATGACACTTCTCTCACTACTGGACACTATAAGGGGTAATTATGTCAAAATAATTTTTTTTTATCAATTACAGTTCAGCATTTAATATCATAATTCCCTCCACACTCACCATGAAGCTGGAGCACCTGGGACTCAGCCCTGTGTGTCAGTGGATCTCCAGTTTCCTAACTGGGAGACCACAGGCAGTAAGGATGGGCGTACTTGTCTCAGCCTGCCTCACTCTCAGCACTGGAGCAACCCCAGGGTTGTGTTCTGAGCCCCCTGTTGTACTCATTGTACAGGCATGACTGCGTAACCTCTACAAACTCCACCACCATCATCAAATTTGCTGACGACACTATCGTGTTGGGCCTGATCACTGACAATGATGAGAAGGCCTACCTGGAGGAGATTGGAAATCTGGAGAAATGTTGCCAGAGGAACAATCTCCTTTTAAATGTCAGCAAGACAAAGGAGGTGATAGTGGACTTTAGTACAAAAGAGAGGAACTACCAGACCCCCGTCATCAACAATAGCCCAGTGAAGAAAGTGAACAGCTTCCGATACCCCGGCGTTCACATCATGCAGGACCAGGTCACATCAACACTGTGGTGAAAAAGGCCCGGCACCGTCTCTACCACCTCAGATGCCTGAGAGACTTTAGACTGCCCTCTAAGGTGCTTAGGAACTTCTACCTGTCCTCCTGCATCCTAGGGAGCATCCTGATGGGAAACATCACAATCTGGTTCGGAAATAGCACCATGCAGGACAGACAAACTCTACAGACGGTGGTGCGATCAGCTGAGAGGATCATCCACATCGATCTCCCTGACCTGCACATAATCTACAGCAAGTGGTGCTGGACCAAGGCCAGGAAGATCGTGAAGGACCTCAGCCACCCCAACAATGGACCGTCCTCTCTGTTGAGGTGAAGCGATTTACCACATAGTACTGATTCATTTTGCACATCCACACATATGTTTCTTGCACTCACTCTGGACATTATGTACATTCATTGACACTAGTGGTCACTGCACACCTGCACATAAGTCACTTTTAACATGACACTTTAAGGCATATTTGTCTGTGTGTGTGTGTGTGTGTGTGTGTGTGTGTGTGTGTGTGTGTGTGTGTGTGTGTGTGTGTCTCTGTCTGTGTGTGTGTCTCTATCTCACTTGTGCACTGGGAGCTCAGAGCCAAATACAATGAAAAAAAAAGTTTGTTCCCTCTCTATGGTCCCTTTTACAGTGTTTAGATTCTCACAGATATCCACCATCATCTCCACTCACTGTAATAAAACACTGCATTACCTGTGTGTTGTTCTTTTGGGCGTGTCTTAGCATCAGCCTCTTCCTCCTCTGTGTCAGAGTCGTGACCTTTAACAAGGTTGTCTGCAATCTTGTAAATGACCTTCACCATCCCATCCTGCTCAGAAGAACACCAAAACATCTCTAATCTATAAAAGTCTCACTGAAGCAAGAAATGACTGCATCAGTGTGTTGACGTGACTGACAGGCTGTGAGACTCTGTACTCTGTATAGGGAATTAAATGTGTTAAATGTGTAAATGCTGATGTCAGTAAATGATGTTAGAGGAAGTTACACATCAGAGGAGGAGCATCAGTGGTTTCTTGTGTTCATACTGTGAAGACATTTGAACTGCAAAACTCACTCATATTCCAGATGTAACAGAAGTTATATAAATACCAAACTAATATTATAATTACACCATATACTTATACTAATGATAATTTCAACTTATGCATTCTATTTTGTTCCATATAATGACTTTTCACAAAGCTGTTAGATTGTTTGCCTGATGCCATTAAGATAGACACAAGTTCCACTGATCTAAGATCAGCATAAACCACCACTCTCTTTCACACGTCAGTATGAAAGCAACAACCACACACACACACACACACACACACACACACACACACACACACACACACACACACACACACACACACACACACACACTCTTGCACATTGTCTCATAGGCATGAAAAGAGGGCAGTTATTACAAACTTTGTAACAGTAAATTTTGCCTCATGGGAGAGTCTTCAGGACAGATCTGTTTTGTGGGTTTGGAATTATGGAGTTTGTGCTTTGTGATTTCTAACGGCCATAACATGTGTCAGTCTTTCATTATTAACTTCATCAGAGTGAGATGCAGAAAGCTGCAGAGGAAATTACTGGTTAAAATGACTATATGCCCAAAATTATGTGGACACCTGGTCGTCATGACCATATGTATGTTATACCTTACTGTGGCGACGGGCTGGCACCCAGTGCACACAATAAGGAAAAACTTCCTCACTCACCTAAAGAAAGCCATCTCCGAAAAATAAGAGGAAACAATATCACTGGGAGATCTCAAAAGGGGGCGGGGCGCCACCATTCACCGACATTGGCCACAGGAAGGAATCTACCCTTCACCTGTCAATCGCTCAAGAGGAAGGTGGAGGAGGGCTTTCGTTTGAGTGATTTATATGGTTTCTCTTGCTCTTTTGCAGATTCCGACACCGGAGGGGGCTATTGTCCGACGACACCACCGAGAAGGAGCCTACGTTCTAGGACACCTGCGAGCTCGCTGCGCCTTGCCTCCGTGCCAACGAGAATTACATGAGATGTAAAGATGCAATGAACTAATTTTTTTTTTTTAAATAAACGGATTACTAAAATATTATTTCTCTTTATTTGGGGAGAAAAAAGTGGCAAAGCCTCATCCCAGTTGCTCCAGACACACAAATGTGTACTGAGGAAATGCATGCAAAGATGGGAGATTTGACTTCAAAACAGTGATGGGAGGTTTGGATCATTTTAGTGACTCGGTTCTTTGAATCTTGTTCAAAATCTTTTTTTGAGTCATTGTCACGGCGTGCGCCTGTGATGGGCGTGCGCCCAAATCTATTATCACCCCTCGCTCACTTCGTAGGCTCGCTAAGTAGGCGGCACCCCTTCTGCAGGTGTGCGAAGGGACGGGGCCGCCTATGCGGGCCGGCTGGCATTGATTAACGTTAATAGGATCTCGGGCTTACTCCGCATTATAAAAGCAAGGCGCGGAGTTTAGTCCGGGGTCCGAGAAGAGCGTAACACGGTGGAGCTCGAGAGTGGCACGCGAGTGAGGAAATGGAACGTGCCTCAGAGAAAAATATTATAAAATGAAACTATAATGAAAATATTACAGTGTAGCTAAGGACATATTGTGATAAACAGAATGAGCAGCTCACCCTCATATCTTCTAGTCTGAATCAATAATTCCTTTTTGCTATTAGCGTCTATGAGAGTCAAGTGACAAAAGAAAACAAACGATTTGGACCAAAATACTCATAGGAATTGCTCAATTCTGTTTCACTGTATAGCGTCTATGGGAGTCACATGGCAAAAGAACAAAAGATTCGGACGAAGACTCGAAGCTAACTACTCATTTCTGTTTCCTGTACATAACCTCTGGAGGTTTTGCGATGCTTTGCAGATTTCTGAGACTACTCATTCTTCTGAGTCACATTAAAGACACATTCAAAACCACCCATGAACGACCCATTACTACTTCAAAATAAACGTTGTTTATTGCTGACTTGTCAGAAAGAGGTTAGAGAGCCGTGGGGTTGCTCACATCTTACACAGACAATTGCTTGGAACATAAAAGAATGAGACATTGCAAGTGTGGTGTGAGATCATGTGATGAGCATCTTTGCTCATAGTGATGCTTCACATTACTGTTCAATGCAATGAGACTGGTTTTGGGTTCTCCAATATATGAAATGTAAATATGTCAATTAAAGAGTGAATTCTGATCAATGCAAAAAATATTTTTATTTACAGTATATGTACAGTATAAGCAGGAAATACCCATTATTACCAATGAAAATGCAGTACATTTAAATATGTAAAATACGCTTAAAATATTTAAAATCCTCCAAAATAGAAATACAAATATTTTTTCTTTAATATATTAAAAACATATTCACATATAAGGAAAATACCTTCTTTTCCTATTCAGAATTAATATTTTATACTGCAATATCTGTATAGATAATGATCTACAGTAGCCATGTGACTGGTTTACTGAGGTCACTCTGACAAAAACAATGACATACACTGAGACACAACCATCATTAAAATATTTAATGGTAAAAACTGAATTTTAAACTCTATATATTTGACTCAATTCATATAGAAATGGTTTTTCACTGTATAATAATAAACTTCACTGTGAAATATGTTTCTCACAGATCCAGTTCATTTCACGAGAGCAGTTGTTGTCATTCCAGAAATTCCCACTGTCACTACTATAAAACTCAACACAGACCTCATCACCACCTCCATCATTCGGTTCATCTTTATTCCAGAACCTGAAACCGAGAGAATCAGACTCAGATCAGTGTTGAGTTTCCTTCCATTCCACACATTTAACTGAATCCTCTCAGCCTCTGTTTACTGAGATGTACATTGGGACACGACAGAAATATAAATATAATAAGGAATAATCTTTGCAGTTTTCCCAGCTGGAGACAGTTTTAACATTGTTGATTGTACTGCACTTTAAATAATAGACACACTAATAATCTCAGCTTCTTACGTAATGTTTAGTGGTTTACCGTCCACCCATTTCCACTCTCCCTCTTTATTGCTGTCACTCAGACCAATCCAAGCCTGAATGTTGCTATTCACCTGTTTAATGATGAAATCCTATAAAAAAAAATTAAAAAAACACAATGAAAAAGACTTTACTCTCTCTCTCTGCACATGCGTTGAGTATGAGGGAGTGTGTGGAGGGCTGCTTGGCATCTTTACAAGTTTTAGGAAGTCGTTTAAATTATTTCTTCATTTTCCTTTAATCAGTGAAACTTATCACTTAAGTGTAAGAGATTCTGTTCTGTTAAGCCGAGGGCTTTTCGTCTCCAAATCTGATTTATATTTCTGTAGATGTTTTTATTTATTTACTTATTTATTTATTTATTTTTCATTTACATGATGGACTACAGCTCCTCGCTGTACAGTTAAATCTTCTGCTGCTGTCAGCTAGCATCCAGGTAACATAGTAACATCCAATGACAGAGAGCACTCTCTCTCACAAACGAGCACGCAAAGACACACATATTTAAGTTCATTCAGCTGCTCTGCATACCGCTACCTTACACAGATAGTAAATACACATTTAGCCTTCACGCTTGCACCATTTAAAATCAGCAATGAGACAGAGAACATTGTGAGAGGCAATGCACACATCAGTTAAATCCATATTACTATAAAGACTAAAGTATTGAGACCTTTATTTCAGACAGCACCTTTTCTGTCATGCAACTGCCTAATAAGCAATGAAACATTAATGGTGAGGGCAGAACTAAAGTGGGACATTTCTGTTCAAACATGAGCAATTTGAAGAGATACAGTTTAATCTCTGTGAATACTATGATCATTACGGTACTCAAGTTCTCCCAGTATATCGCAGATGATGTTATGCAAATTAATGTGTGGTGTTTCTGTGTGTGTTCCAAATCTTTTCTGCTTTTATTTGTACTGATGTTTTGTATATAATTCCTAAAATCTTACCTCCTATACTTAAAACATCTGTGTCATTTTACTTCTCTTAAACATGCCAGAATCTGTGAAAAAAAACAAAAAACAACCTGAGACGATGAGAGAGCGCTTGTCTGCTAAACTTTTTTAAAACCATTTTGGTGCTGGTGGTTTAACACAGAGGCGGAGTTCATGCACCGAATTGATTCCTCTTCCCTTGTATAGTAATGCCTGTGCAAGTGGCATTGATGATGTATTTTGACAGTGGTGTAACACACTACATTCGTGGGTGTAATTTTGCAATTCATCCATGTGACAGAGGAGTTGTGAAAATGAGTTTTGTGTCTGTAAATGGTCAGAGTCGTATATTTCAGAGTTGGACTGTAACAAACACACAAAAACTCGTATCTGTAAGCTGTCGTGTCTGTAGATTTTAGAATCCAACTCAAACAAAACACAGAATTACACACAAATCTTCTGAATTATGCACAATTATTTTGACAGTGATTTTATTCCATATTCAGGGCCCTTGTTGTAAGGTGTCATGCACACTCGCTCCGCGACCGGCACGAGGACCCGGAAGTAAGACGGTCGCGCTTTCAGAAAACATAAAAGGAAACAAGATGGCGCTTCACATCGCTCAGTCATTGAGTTCATTCATGCCTTCGCTCATTCATCATTCATCTCTTCACCAACTATTTCGTGAGTACTCACCTATTCGGGTTGCTTCCTCGATTGAGTGTGTGTTGCTAGAACGCAGGTTTATTTGTGTAGATCCTTGCTCTTTTTGTAAGAGAGTTCTAAAAGTAAACGCGTGGTTATCCTGCCTGCTCGCGCTGCTTCTGCGTTTGGGTTTACCGTCCACGCAACACGGGCTAACTGCTAAGGCTGCTGTGTTCGTCCCTCGGTTGCTCGTGACATAAGGTGGGGCCCTAGGTGACCGTCTGCATTGCCTGTCGGAAGGGCCAGCACTGGGGGAGCACTGGGGACAAAGACTGTTTTTGCTACAATAGAGCAGCTGAGGAGTGCGGTGATGTTGTATATAAAAGGCTGAGCTGTCCACACAGAGCTGTGCAGCCAGGGAGCTCACAGAACGACTCGGCTGGGAAACAGCAGCAGCAATGCGGGGAAAGCCAGATGGAAAACACCGGGGAGTCCAAGCCTGGACTGGGCCTCACCAAACCCCAGAGCAACGACACACCGCAGTCAGAGCACACGAAGTTCAGTCCCGAGCACACCGGCAGCTCTGAGAGCAACACTGCACTCATGCAAATAAACACAACTTACATTGAACATGTTTTTAAAAAGACCACCGCAAAAAGTAACCCTGTCCCTAACATCTGTACCAATACACACGAACAAGAAGTAAAAACAGGAGTACTGGCAACCAACAGAATACAACCAACCGTGTGGACAGCTATAAAAATTTAAATAGGTTTTCCTCAAATTGTCTCACATTAAAGTTAGTATAAAACTCAAACTCTCTCTCGCTCTCTCTCTTTCTCACACACACACACAGACACACACACACACACACACACACACACTCACACACACACTCACCTGTTCCTCTCTGCTGTTTATGATCTCCAGGTCTGCTCATCTCTCTCTGCAGTCGTCTCTGCTCTCAGTCCAGCTCTTCCTCTCATTGGTCATGAAATAAAGACTGCTGAAGGTAAAACACTTCCCTTTGGCTGTGAAGATAAATGGAGAGAATTTGCTGATATCAAAACACAGTTTCTAGTCTATTTTTTGTAAGGGCATGATTTATTTTTTAAGTACTGCATAGGCCATAAAATTAGAAAAAAATATCTGTAACATTCACATGGATCGACCTTGTATGGGTTTACTTAACGCATAAACACAGCGGAAACACCGTTTTAACGGAAAAAATAAATCTCACTGAGACTGGCGTGAGCGCATACTAAGGGAATCACTGCTGTAAAGTAAAAAATAAAAAATAAAAAATGAACCAGCACCTTACCTTTGAAAAGAATCATGACAGAGCAGAGTTTCTGTGTGTTTGTGAAGCCGGGGAGGGGGAGAAAAGGCAAGAGAGCATCTGTGCGTATATGTGTGTGTGTGTGCGTGAGACGAGCAGAGTTTCTGTGTGTTTGCGAAGCCGTGGGGGGAGGGGGGGGTGAAAAGGTGAGAGAGTGACGCTTGGTGTCAAAATAAGAGTCCCATGTGTGATACATGATACTCGGCGCTCGTAAACTAATACTTGCTCTGTTTCCGATAAAACTTTATTAAAAATCTTTGCTCGGTTTGCGGAACACTCGTAAACCACGTTACTCGCAATCCGAGGTTCCATTGTAATTTATTTTGCTTGAAAATTATTTTCCACTATCTTTGCACTTAGATTGTTTATGTAAAAAAAAAATATATATATATATATTGGCGTGGCGCTTATTTTTCCTATACATTCCTAGTTTTTGCGGTTTACTCTACAGTTCTCAAAAGACAGGCCATGGGTAAGCATCTCCGTCGCACTTATTTCAATTATTTGTCTTATTTTCCCAATTTGTGGTATTTACATATTTTTATTTTATTGTTATAGCTAATCGTACTTGCTCAAGTGCTCTCTGCATCCCTTTGGACGACTCGGACAGCCAGGACAGTCTGGATCATAACTTCTTTGAGGATTACACTCCTACTGAACCTGTTGCTGACCGAGCCTCAGTGAGTTTTTGCCAAAATGAGTCTGATGGATCATTGACACAATTTCTTCATAAGAACGGTCTTACTTATGTCAGGAAGGATGACTCCGGGCCCGGCCCTTCTAAGAGACCACGTCCGGAGGCACATAGCTCTCCTTTACTTTCTTTCAGGCCTGTGCGACCAGAGTCTAGTACTCCAGCCGAGTCTCTCTTACGCCTGTTGGTCTAAGAAGTGTCAGTACTCAGACTGATTTTAAAGTGTCTGTTGGTACCCAAACTGATTTTCCTGAAGCGCCTACACCACTTCTGAATCGTGGTATTTCTGTTTTTATTCCTCACACTGATCTTCCCATCAATGTGGTTCTGGGTCAGAGAAGGCTTGATATTTAATTTCTTATGCCTTTTGTTATTTGATGCTTACCCAGGCCCCCTATTTTATTGTACTTCTTTATGTTGGGCCTTATACTTTGTATTTCTATTTTATTCACTATGTAGGTGCACATGCTATTTTATTTTGTGCCTACTCTTATTAAACTTATTATTCATCAAGCTAAATGTGTGTCCTTTGGTTATTTGTCTGTGTCCCTTTAAATTTGACATGCCTGCACATGTATCCAACCCCTGTGACATCACAGTCAAGATCACCCCATGTCTGAGGAGATTACCTCATGTCTGGGCTGTTGGCATTACATAATGTCTAGGGACATCAGGTACTTTTGAATGCTCAGGGTACAAAGATTACATCATCTCTAGGGTCTGTTGGTACACAGTGTCCACTAAGCATCTTACATCCAAGATGGCTACCTGTCTAGAGTTCATTTGGGTTCATGCTGCATGTTCTTGCTACTGTGACATCACACTGTCCTTGGCTCACCTCTGTCTCCTTACCTTACCTCTATGTTCTTTTTACTAAGATTAATAGTTTCTATCATATTGTTGCATGCACAAGTATATTTAATTAAAATATGCTCACATATTTCCCCCTCTGTGATTTTAAGTCACATAAAGAAAAATAGAGTCACATAAAGAAAATAATACTTACTTACTAACTTACACATTATACTAATACTCAACTTATAAGCCTTACATGTTACTACAGAGAAAGAAATAAACAGAAAAAAGGAATAAACCCTACATATTGAACCAGTAACTCAAAGGAAACTTACTAAATCAATGAACTAACTCAAAGGAAACTTACTAAATCAATGAACTGGACCTTAAAACTCACATATTACCCATATTACCCCCTCACCAAACATCAGTCTAAGAGAGATAAGCAAAAGATGAGTAAACCTAGCATAAACTAGTATATGAGAGTATAATAAACATGCAATTGGTTAAATACGAAGAGTCCAGAGGTGGGCGAAAAAACCTTCCGTATAGCCAATTTAGAAGGAAAAATTCCCACCTTGCCAGCTTTTTTGTGCTCGACAGTGCATTCACCACCAGGACTCGACTTCTGTACAATACATATATAACAAAAGACATTTGAAACCATTAAAGCCATTTAAGCACTCCGTTAGGGTCCCTGTAAATCAAGGAGAGCGTGTCAAGACTTTCAGTTCCTTCTTCAGTTCATGCCTTGCGATCCTCTTCAGTAAATTCAATTACGTGCAGGTTCTTACAGCTCATCAGCTGTGATAGTGGAATTCGGTTCATCCTGCCTGTCTCCTCACGTAAGAAGTCTAGCCAGACTTCGTCAGCGTTCGGAAGAGCTTCCAGCGCACGTTGCAAAGTGGTTGGTGTATCTGTCCATAAAATGTCATCTCCCAACATCACTTTAGTTATGGTCTTATCTGCTGCCATGTAGACATCGTCAAATTCAATTACCCCACAGATATCATATCCAACCCAATTCTCTTCGATCCCAATACCTCTATAGAGGCCTAGCTTCAGATGTCTTCCAAGCTGATATGAAGTTGTTTCCAGACGAAGTCCTCTGCTTATGTCCAGGTTGAACGTTTCCTGTCTCATTGACTTGATCCATTTGAAGTCTCTTGTCAAGACATTGGCCATCGCGATGAACTTCTTAGTCCCCATCGGACGGTGTGGGAACCAGTCAACCAGATCGTGTCTCAGGTCTGCCCATCTTCTTGTTGGGGTCTGTTCCAGAACCTCCCTCCATGCATCACGGCAGACTGTACAGGAAACTATCCATCGTGGGTCAGGTACCGGTTCCATCCTGCATACATGCGTGTATAACAGAGACAGGACAAAAATACAACAAAGACACACAAAACACATTTCTTTTGCTAATACTACTTTTTCTCTGGTATAGTTTCTTCAAAACATTAAATGTGTTTGATTAACATATTATGCTAAATAATCTCAGTATACATGTAATTAATAGATATACAGTCATTTTGTCCATTATGTAGCAGCGCTAATCATTTGTGTTCACTTCATTTCCACGTAAATGGAGTCTGCCTCCCAGTCTTCATCTGGTGGTGTTCGTTCGTAATATTCCACAGTCATTGTATATTGTCCCACCATTCTTTGAATGCTTGCTCTCGCCAGGGGGATAACGCAACATGACAATATGAGCAGAGTTCCTAGTACTATCAAGATAATTGTCCCTAGTTTCACAAGTAGTCCATACCAAGTTGAAGGGTTCAGCCAATCAAACCAGGAAGTCCATGCGTTATTCCTCTGTACGTCTTGAATGATTTTAACATTTTCGTCGCTCATGTCCCTCATGGCTCTTAAAAGCTTAGTTATGTTACCATCTGGGCCTGTGTGTCTTGGAATGTATGTACAACATTCTTCTCCAATTAAGGCACATACTCCTCGTTGAGGTGCCAGCATCGTGTCCAGGACGAATCTATTCTGTGTAGTCATTAATGTATTCTTATCCAATTGTTCCTGAACCAGTCCTAAGACTCCTAAAGTATGATTCCAAAATCTTTGTTGATTGTAATAAAGTAGGTTAATCCACCTTGCATTTTTTGAAATTTGAACCCATGGCAAGAAGATTGTTGTGAATGCTCCTCCTACCCTGTTTATAGCCTCATACTCAGTTGGTACGCCAACTGGAATACCATCCCAGGTCACTGATAGTCCTCCATCTCTATCAAACTCTTTCCATGCCGATATTTCCTCTCCAATCGTTTTCACAAACTTGTCTTCACGTTTATTCCGTCTGTGTTTCTTGCCATATAGTCCTATTACAATCAAGTCTCCTTCTAATAGTACTGGAGCACAACACCCACCCCAGTTATTTGGTAAAGTTTGTCTAACTGTAGTTCCACCACAGTACCAGAATATGTCTGCTAGCGGTGTTGTACCAGCGCTTAAATCTGGTTGTTGTACTTTTACTATCTCACTACATGTCAGACTGTCTGTTTTATTGTCGCATATCTGGTGCATTTCTATGAAGAATCCTGTTGCTGGCTGTGTTTCATTGCAACTTGGTGATAGATCTCCTATTTCAATGCTTCCATTTGAGTAGATGCATAAAGGATAGCGTTGCTGTATAGGTGTTATTTCTCTTTGTACAGCATCTAATGTTCCTACAGGTTGATATGAACATTTGCTTATATTTTGCATCCATTCAGGGCCATAATGTATAGCAGCTGAATGCAAAAGACAGCTAATAGGGCACAATTGTTCACTGTATGTTGGATTGTCTATACATTCCCTTGTTCCATGTGATATCACCACACGTGGGGGTCTATTACTTCTATCATGACACACAATGCAGTCTCGCGTGGTTACGGACTCAGCTGTAAATTTCAACCATTGGAAGAACATGTCATTTTTCCATGTCTGGTCAGATTCTGCTTGATTTTTGGGTGATTTCTTTGTTATCTGCGGAATTATTGTTACATATTTTGCTGATTCAATATCTGATATTTTGGGCTGGTCAGGTGCTTTTGCATAGCATCCCTTCCATCCTGCTAATGGAACACATACTCCTCTAATTTCGCCTTCTATTGAATTCTCAAATGCGCACCAACCGTTGGATCTTGGTACAGCCTCTATTAGTCCATCTAATGCTGTCATCTGTGCTATATACCAATATGCCTTTTTCCTCATTTCTATGTAAATGCGCACTCTTTCTTCTGGGGGTTGTGCATTATCTACCTCTATTTGGTAGGTTGCTTCCCAAAATCCTGTTCTTTCCCCACTGTCCAATCCAGCTACTATTCTAGCTCTAGTTATTGTAGCTAATGCACAACGTATTTGTCTCTCTTCATTAGTCCATTTCGGTTTGTTTCTCTCGTTCTTAGTAGCACCACTGTTAATTAGACCAATCATGAAGAGAATTCCTATACCCATAGATCTCCTTCGTTTCAGGAGGCAATAGGGGGGCGGTTTCTCCATTTGGATCACAACGGTGACACGTGGGACTATGGCCAAATAACCTACACAATATATTTCTTGGGGGTTTTTTTGTTGGGTATGTTCTTTCAACTGTAGTTGGTTTAAATAATTTAATCACTATCTGAGCCAGCGTTAACTTCTAACTGATTTAATCACTATCTGAGTATTCTACAACTCTAGGTGCGGGATCTTCTTCTGACTGTCTACGCGCTGTTTCAATTCTGGCACGTCTGTGCTCTCGCTGTCTAACTTGGGCTCTTGTTCTAAGAGACGGTCCTCCTTGTTCTGCTTCTGGTTCTTCTTCTTCAAGCTCTGCTTCCCAATCTTGTATATCTTCTTGGGGCCACTCCGGCCAGTACCCTTGTTCTCCTTCTTGTTCTTCTACCCACGGTAACCCTTCAGTGTACCCATAAGGATCTGGTGCTTGTTGCCTGGGCCTTGTGTCACTCTCCTGGGAACCTGATTGCAAACCTGAAGGTCCTGCTTGGGGAGACTCTTCAGCGTCTTCCTGAGATTCCCTGTCCCTTACCTGGTCTGGGTTTGGGGCCTTGCAGCAATGATTTAAATGGTACCATACATCTTTACCTTGGACTTTTACTGCAGTTGGAGTTGCCAACACCACCTTGTATGGTCCTTCCCTTCTAGCTTCGTTCCACCTTCTTTTGAATACTCGAATAAACACCCAGTCACCGGGTAGCACAGTTCTCTCCTCTATGTCCTCTTCCTCGACGTCATCAGCTGGATCAGCTACCCTCGGTCTGGTGTTGTCATGTATTGTGGCTCCTTTAACCTGTTGGAAAATAACTTTGTGTATTTCAGATAAGTGTTTCACATAGTGATCCAGCTCACTCTGTAGTTGTTCAAGTGTGGGGCCTTTATAGGGCCCTCAAACAAAGGATGTAAGCATAGGTCTGCCAGTAAGCATTTCATGCGGTGTTAGATGTGTGTTGCGGTTAGTTTGCGATCTCATGCCCATCAAGGCTAATGGCAAAGCTTGAAACCAATTCATACCTGTTTCTGCACATATTTTAGCCAATTTCATTTTCAGAGTTCCATTTGCTCTCTCTACCATCCCCTGAGATTGGGGGTGGTACACACATCCAAACCTGTGCTTGATGTTTAACCACTGAGTCACTTTCTGTACTATCTTGTTTGTGAAGTGTTTACCATTGTCCAACTGATTGTGTCTGGGATTCCAAATCTTGGTATCACTTCCCTACACAGGAATTTTGCTACTGCCATTGCATCTTCCTTAGCTGTTGCTACAGCTTCTACCCATCTGCTAAATCTATCCACAATCACTAGGATGTATCGTTTTCCTTGTATTCTGGGTTCCCCCATGTCCACATAGTCGAACATTATATGCCTAAACGGCCCATCTGGCTCTGGAATATGTCCTATTGGTGATGTGAAGTGTTTTATAAGGTTATATCTAGAGCATATGTCTCAAAACTGTGACAATGTTCGATGAACCATAGGACCTAGATAAGGTGACCACCATGTTTTTTGGATTCTTCGTATCACTTCTCCTCTTGCTACATGATCGTTACCATGAGCTTGCTTTATCAAGGTTATGAGAAAGTTTTGTGCAGCTACAAAACGTCCATCTGCACTTCGCCACACGTTAGTATCATTATCTTTTGTTGCTCCTCTTGTTAACCATTTTCGAATCTCTTCACCTGATGCTGCTGCCTGCATGTCTGCTAGTGAGGATAAGTCTGGTGCTGGGGGTGCGTAATCTTCTGGTATAAGTACTAATCTTTCTTCAGAATCTGGACTTGAGCTTGAGTTTGAACTCGAGCTGGAACTTGAGCTTGAACTCGAACTTGGCCCTTCATCAGGGTTAACACTTGACTCTGGTGAACTTGGTTCATTGTCTGTTTGTGCTGCGGATTCTGGCATCATGTTTGCCTGATTTACTGCTGCTTTCTTAGCTGCTTCATCTGCTGCTTCATTTCCGTCACTAACAAACGTACCATCTTTCTTATGTGCTGCACATTTTACTATAGCTAATCTAGATGGTATTTTGATTGCATCTAGCAAGTCTGAAATTGCTTCTCCATGTACTACTGGTGTTCCGTCTGCTCTTTTGTAACCCCTTTGTGCCCATATGGGGCCATATAAATGGCATATTCCATACGCATATGCTGAGTCTGTGTATATCGTACATGCTTTTTCTTCTGCTAGTTTACAAGCGCCTGTCAAAGCGATTAATTCAGCTAGCTGGGCTGAACAGGGTTGTGGCACATGTTCAGCTTGTACTACTTTGAAGGCTTTTCCATCTAAGTCTGGTGTTACTATTGCATAGCCTGCTTTATTGCTATCCCCATCTCTAAAACATGACCCATCTACAAAGAATATACAATCTGGGTGTGACAGAGGTTGATTCTCTAAATCTTGGCATGTCTTCAGATGTTCTGCTGACACAAGATGACAATCGTGTGGATCTCCCTCTGCTGGGGTCATCATGCGATATGCTGGATTTACTGTCTGACACCTTCTTATAGTCAATTCAGGTGCAGAGAGTATTACATCATATCCTGTTCTTCTAGCATTTGTAATTACAAATGATGGGCTAGTCAGGAGTGCATGCAATGCGTGGGTGGTGTACATTGCAACAGGATGTCCCATAGTAATTGATGAGGCTTTTTGATAAGCAAAGGCTGCAGCTGCCACACCTCGGTAGCAGGGTGGCATGCCTTTTTCAATATTATCGAGCGCTGTACTATAATAAGCAATTGGTTGCTTACTAGGCCCTTGTTGTTGAGTCAGAACCCCTGTGGCAAAACCTCCACGCTCCGAGACATACAAATGGAATGGTTTATTATATTCTGGACTAGCAAGTGCTGGTGCTGTACAGAGTTCTCTTTTTAGCTGTTCAAATGCTTCTAGTGCTTCAGGTGTCCATTCTAACACTGCACTATTCTTTGTTTGTCCAGCTACTTTGATTATTGCTCTCAAGGGTGCTGTTTTTAGTGCAACGTCACAAATCCAGTCCCTACTAAATCCTACCATGCCTAGAAAAGATAGCATCTCCCTTACAGTTCGTGGTTTAGGAGCTTTCATTATTGCTTCTATGTGTTCAGGAGATATATGCCTAGATGTTCCTTCCAACACTCTGCCTAGATATTCTACCTTCTTTTTACAGAATTGCAATTTTTCTCTGCTAACTTTATGTCCATTTTCAGATAATACTGTCAAGACTCTTAACGAATCTGTTTCACATCGCTCTTTTGTTGGACTACAAATCAGTAGGTCATCACAGTACTGAATCATAGTACTTTTGATATTCAATGAGGCTAGATCTTGAGTTAGTACTCGGTTAAATATTGATGGACTTTCACAGTATCCCTGTGGTAAACGATTGTAAGTCAGCTGTCGTCCTTCATATGTAAAGGCAAACAAGTATTGTGATGCTGGATGTAGCGGTATACTAAAGAATGCTGAACATAAGTCTATGACAGTGTACCACTGTGTATCTTCTGGTATGTTGGACAACAATGTGTGTGGATCAGGCACTATAGGCAATTCTGCTTCTACAATTTGATTTATGGCACGTAAATCATGCACAAGTCTCCATTTGTCTGAGTTGGGCTTCCTGACAGGAAATATAGGAGTGTTACAAGGACTTTTAGTAGGAGTTAATACTCCAGCTTCCAATAAGCCATCTATAGTAGGTTTAATCCCTGCTACAGCTTGAGATGTCAATGGATATTGTCTTTGGTAAGGCAATGTTGCATTTGGTCTTATTTTTATTAAGGCTTGTCCTCCAGACTTAACTAATCCTACGTCTGTTGAATGTCTTGTCCATAATTTTTCTGGAATTGTTTTCAGCAGTTCCTCCTCTAATGCTGATTCCTTTTCATCTATCTGCTCTACCATGTTAACTGACATTTGTGTATGCGATGACAACGGAGTGTTACACATCCCCCTCTGAGGGTGTGTTGACAACGTCATGTTCCCATCTATTTCTGTGTGTGTTGCCCTCACTCTTTCTATTCCTGAAAAGTTTATTTTCAAAAACTTTTGATCTTGTGAAATGTGTACAGAACGATTAGGGGTTTGTTCCCACTTATTCACTTCAGCTGCTTGCTTGACCATCAGTCCAAGCTCTTTGGATTGTGCCTTTTCTCCCACCAGTAACGAGATGTGGGGTGCTGTGTTTGGTACTTGATGCCAGTGTTCTATTTGTTCAGTCAGATGAACACTGATGGCTGCTCCTGGAGCACCTACAATTATATCTCCTAGTACCACATCAGAGACTGTGTTCTCCATCACGTCTGACCATAATTGTGCATATTCTTCATCTTGGCTTCCTTGGTCATAGTGCATGGTACAGTGCAATGGCAAAGTTGCTCTTTTGCAATCTGGTCGTCGTTGTAGAATCCATTCTTCCCATAAGTCCTGTGCATGTTGAGCTCCCTTGCCTGTGCACACCAGCCAATACACTGTATCCAAGTTATTGGGTTTTTCTGCAATCTGTAAGAACTGTCCTATTGTTACATACAGTCCTTTAGCATTACATTGAATTTTTGCTTTAAGTTTACACAACAAATCTCTTCCCAGTAAATTAACTGGAGTAGTCGGTGAGAATAATAAAGGTGCTGCTACAGTGGTGTCTTCTAATGTTATTATTTGTGGCTCCGTAAAATGCAATACCTGTGATTGTCCCGAGAAGCCTGTGGTTTTTATCGTATTACTTGAGAGAGGGAGCTGGGAGCCTTCACGTCCTATACATGAGTAAGTAGCACCTGTGTCAATCATAAATGGAATTGGTTGTGAATTATTTATAGACACCATCACATTTGGTTCTTGTTGTGGATGCAGTGTTGAGACGTACTGCATCTGCTCCCCCTCTGGCTCCTCTGGGCCTCGTCAGTTCCAATTTTGGGTGGGTCCCATTCAGGGACCTGCCCACTGATTTTGGGGTTGTCCTTGAGTCCATGTTCCAGCAGGTTGTCTTGGACCAGGAGGTCCCACATTCCCTTGAGGAGCCTGTCCTGCTCCATATGATCCTTGAGGTTGTGGTCCATTTTGCATTCCCCAAGTTATTTGTGGACAGTTTCTTCTAATATGTCCTACTCCTCCACATTGCCAGCACTGATTCGGGCCCATTTGCCCTGGGGCATTCATTCTAAATTGCTGTCTTCTTTGTTGCTGTTGGAATGGTCCTCTTTGTCCCCTGCCTCCAATAGGCCCGGGGCCCTGTCTTTGCCACCTCATGGGTTGATTTTGTCCTTCTAGGGCTGTCTGGACTTCTTGAGGCATGCATTTTTTCAGCATCATTCGGAACAGGCTCTTACTTGTGTCTCTTTGATCCCAGGAACCTCCAGTTTCTTCTCTCCACTTGGTCTGGAAATCATTGATGAACTTAACAACGTTCTCATCTTCTTTCAGTGTTACTGATTCCAGCTTTCCTGGATCCATTTTGGTTGGGTAAGCTTTTCGCAGAGCGTTCCAAACCTTGTTCCTGAATGCTCCAAACGCTAGGCTATTTCCTGCATTTTGTCCAGTTGCTGCTTGCAGACCAGCCTCGTTGAGAATCTCAGTGGTTTTCACTTTCCCAATTGTCTGTGCCAGAATAGCCTTTACATGTCCTATTGCCAGGAGGTGTCCAGTGGTTTTCTCTTCTAGCTGTGTTATCCATTTCTGTGCTCCATTGCATAAAACTGGTAATTGGTTAGCCAGACCTGTCATATCCATAAATGACCATGGCACATAATGATACTGGTTTCCTTTTGACACAAGTGGGTAGTGTCCAGCCGCAGTATATTCTTCCGGGTCTGACATATGTGGTTCGTCATTAAAATGTATAGGTCCAATGTCTTCTTCATTAGGCCAGGATGAGGTGACATGCCAGCTTGAGGGTTTCTTTGAGTGTGTAGATTTTCTTTTCATAGATGGTCTCATTTCAGATACAGCCTTTCTTGCGTCCTTCAGAGAGTCATTCAGACGTCTGTCGAGGTGCTTTTCCAGTCGCCTAAACGATTCATCGAGGGAATCATCACTTTAACCATTTTCTTCTGCAATGTCAAAATTGTCATGTTGATATTCATTTCTGTCCACTTGTTTCCTGCTTTTTGGGTGTAGTTGGCTGTTAGGCTTTGAAGCGCTTGCCTGTCTCTCTTCTATTCTTTTCCTTGCTTCTCTCTCAGGTTCAATGATCATGTACCCTTTTACTTTCCTCTTTACCTGATTTCCCTCCATTGCTTCAATTTCTTCTGTTCCAGCTGTATCTTCATCAGCTTCATACAGGGATGATGTGAGTGGTTCTTTTTCTATACTGTACGTTTTTTCTGGGTTCTCTCTTCCCCTCCTTTCCATCACCCTTTTTTCAGGTGTGACTTGTTTCTTGTTTGCAAACCCCTGTACTTCAGACAGAAATTGCGCATTCTGTTCTTTCAGTCTTTCCATACCTCTTCTCCTTGTTTGTGGCTCTTCAGATTCTCTTGATGCATATGGTTCTGTCGCTCTTTCTTCACTCCATTCCCTTCCGTCCTCACTGCCACTTCCGGAAGTTGTTGATTCTGGTCTTTCTTCCATTTGTCTGTTCATCCACTCAGTGTCACATGAGGTTACTTTAATTTTTCCCAATACTTGTCCTTCAAATCCAAATGTTCCTTTATCTTGTTCATGCAGTTTCTGTAGTGGGTACATTCCTCCACCCTTCTGTTGCATGTGTTACTCAGTGTATGGTGGTGGTCTCTCTAATTCTAAGCTTATTTTCTCTTTTCTTCCCTTTTGGGTTTTTTCTTTCCTGTCTTCACTCCCTTCTAACTTCTGATCTTTCTTTCCTGACTTTGTTTCTTGTTTTTCTTCTTCAGTTTCTCCCTCCTTCTTTTTTCCTTCATTTTCAAACCATCCTACAATTTCTAGCTTTTGTTCTAATTTAATCCTTCCCTTACTGCCCTTTTCTTTAGTGGTGTGTCTGAGCATCTCCTTTACTTCTTTACAATTTTCTTCTTTAAATGTTCCCTCTTTAGGCCATTGTAATTCTCCTGATGTCCTGTCATGCCATTTTACCATGCATTTTCTGATATACTTTTCATCTTCCTTGTGTTTAGCTATAATTATGTCTATAGGTGTCGCTGGCTTTGGCCATGCGTTTTTTCCACGGCAGACTAACTTCCCCATCACACACTTTTGTCCTGTTTTATAGTGCGATGTTTTGTGCCTCTTCTCTCGCTTATTTCTTGTAATTCTCTTAGTGTGCGTTTTATGTCCACTGCTGGTCTTTAACAGCTGTTTTTTCTTTATATGTTTTTTAAGCATTAATTTTGTGATGATATCAGAATCAGAGGCGTGACTATTTTGTCAAGGGTCTGAAAGATTATTCTACCGTCTGGGCCTATAGGTATCAGCGTAAATTCGCTATTATTATTTATCACCCACTCACGATACAGCACTACCGGACCACTCTCGTGATCAATTAGTCTATACCTTTTTACTTTTCGTCCTCCCGTACCTTCCTCTAAACGCAATATATCAAAAACTGGGTATTGTCGCAGCAGTGAAATGAGTGGAGTCAAACCATGGGGTCCTCCTAGTCCTCCAAATTCTAGCGTACTATTTATTACTCTTAAACGAACTTCTTTTGGAATTAACCCTAGGAAGGAGCTAATTTCTTCATTCTAAAATATGATGTAAGTATTAAAGTGTGTGTGTTACAGTTGAGGTCTAACACGTCAGGTATTAATGAAAGCCTAAGCGTCCACTCTCCCTTGTCACACTCTGTATTTATAAGTAAGTCTTTTCCTGGATTATTCAACAACCATTTATTTGTTTCACTCTGATCCGACTCTGAAATTCTAAACTCCCGTTCGCACTTGGTTGTGACTCCTTCTTCACTTATTTGCTCGTCCCAGTTAATTTCTCTGAATCCGGTTAACATTTGCTTTTATTTAATATATATTTATTATTTATAACCTAGGTGCATTTATTATTTTATGCACTATATTTATTATCATTAGTGTTGTGTCGTCGACTACACTACACGTAAAGGTACCTTTTGTATCTTACTTAAGCTTATCTTTAATAACTTATATGTTGCTGCGCATGTGTACACTAGTCCAAAGAAATTATTATTTTATAATACTACTAGGCTGGTACATTCAGTACCTGTACTGCTCCCGTGTCACAGAAGAAGCTGATGTCACAGTGAGTTCTATGTCTGGTGGCGCATCACTGATTATGTCACAGACAAAACTATGTCACAGTAAGCTCCAGACAAGACCTATGTCACAGTAAGCTCTATGTGACACATCCACATGTATTCTTTAATACTACAGATATTATCTATCACCTATATGCTATTTTCTTATATTCTTCCATTTAAATTTATTATTAATTTATAGCAAATTATCTATCTTCTTTTTAGGCTATTTCTAATACTATATCCCTCTTAACTAGGCCTTATATTTTCTTACCCAGATACATAAATTCAATACAAACTTTTCACATAAATATAACACACGCTCACATTTAAAAGACACACATACAAGACATACAAACAATACACGACACAAGTGCTTTCTACTACAATTTCAAAAATTTGAGTACTCGAAACAATTTCAACAATAAAATATTTTATCACATAACCTGGGCCCAGAAAACATCAATACCACCTGTAGGAATTTTCAAATAGCGCTCACCTACAGGAATTTTCACACTACACCTGGCTGCACACGCGTCTCAGAACGGTGAGTCACCTATATGTTCTGTGCCTAACGGCGGACTCAGGAATTTTCCACCTACCACGTCTGGCGCCGTAGCTCCTACTTAGTGTATTGCAGGAATTTTTCGTGGGTCCAGCCCCACTGATTGGCAAGTTTCCTCGTCAGGCCTTGACCCAACACAGTGGCGTTACCTCACTTATCACACAACGTATAAAATAGTAATAAAGAGAATATAAAACAAAAATCACAAAACAAATAAAACTTATGGAGATCTCTTAATACTTCGTTACTTCATCCAGTCTTTTACTTGTTAACATAAATATTACAACCAATTTAAATATAGTAATTAATTTATCAATATTGGCAACTTAAATTTACTTTGTTCAATATACCTTAGGAGTACCTCTCTCCAGCTGGAAACACGCACACTAACAGACCATGAACTTCTAATGCAGAAATTTGATCAAACAGGTTTTCTGCTTACCTTTTCTTATGCCGGCAAAAGTTGATGGTCTGTCAGCCCGCGCTGGTCCCAGGTCCCCGGAGGAGCCCTCCGTGAAGGCAATCACGTCGGCAGGGTCACCAATAAATGTGGGAGATTTTTCTCCTACACTATTTACAGTTGCCTCAATTACAAATGTTACACAAAAACTTTAACTTTAAAAAGAACCAAAGAAAAGACTCCGGACTCCTTGTAGATCTGGATGAAGTAAGGCAGGATTTATTGCAGCAGTAAAACCAAGTGAGCCAGCTTAGCAATGCCTAGGTTGTGTACCCATGCATTACCAAAATCTGACTGAAGTGCCTGTGACATGGGCACTTCTTTTATACAGTTTTCAAGGGGAGGAGCGCTCACCTAGCCCCCTCCCCTGTACATTTTTTTCTTATTCCTTATCAAATTATTAACCCATTGTAATCCAACTTTTTCCAAGTAATGTCACCCATTGTGATTACATTTTCTCTTATCTTGTTTGCTTACGTCATATACCTCGTCATCTGACTCCATATCTTTTCCCCATTATAATCTATTTTTCTTACAAATTATTTTCCATTATCTTTGCACTAAGTTTGTTTATTATTAAAAAATATAGGGGCGGCGCTTATTTTACTATATATTCTTAGTTCTTCCGGGTTACTCTACAGTTCTCAAAAGACAGGACATGGGTAAGCATCTCTCTCGCACTCATTTGAATTATTTGTCTTATTTTCCTAATTTGTTGTATTTACGTATTTTATTTTATTGTTATAGCTAAGCGCAACTGCCCAAGCACTGAATACATTCCTTTGGACGATTCGGACAGCCAGGACAGTCCAGAGCACAACTCCTTTGAGGATTACACTCCTACTGAACCTGTTGCTGACCGAGCCTCAGTGAGTTTTTGCCAAAATGAGTCTGATGGATCATTGACACAATTTCTTCATAAGAACGGTCTTACTTATGTCAGGAAGGATGACTCCGGGCCCGGCCCTTCTAAGAGACCACGTCCGGAGGCACATAGCTCTCCTTTACTTTCTTTCAGGCCTGTGCGACCAGAGTCTAGTACTCCAGCCCAGTCTCTCTTGAGGCCTGTTGGTCTAAGAAGTGTCAGTACTCAGACTGATTTTAAAGTGTCTGTTGGTACCCAAACTGATTTTCCTGAAGCGCCTACACCACTTCTGAATCGTGGTATTTCTGTTTTTATTCCTCACACTGATCTTCCCATCAATGTGGTTCTGGGTCAGAGAAGGCTTGATATTTAATTTCTTATGCCTTTTGTTATTTGATGCTTACCCAGGCCCCCTATTTTATTGTACTTCTTTATGTTGGGCCTTATACTTTGTATTTCTATTTTATTCACTATGTAGGTGCACATGCTATTTTATTTTGTGCCTACTCTTATTAAACTTATTATTCATCAAGCTAAATGTGTGTCCTTTGGTTATTTGTCTGTGTCCCTTTAAATTTGACATGCCTGCACATGTATCCAACCCCTGTGACATCACAGTCAAGATCACCCCATGTCTGAGGAGATTACCTCATGTCTGGGCTGTTGGCATTACATAATGTCTAGGGACATCAGGTACTTTTGAATGCTCAGGGTACAAAGATTACATCATCTCTAGGGTCTGTTGGTACACAGTGTCCACTAAGCATCTTACATCCAAGATGGCTACCTGTCTAGAGTTCATTTGGGTTCATGCTGCATGTTCTTGCTACTGTGACATCACACTGTTCTTGGCTCACCTCTGTCTCCTTACCTTACCTCTATGTTCTTTTTACTAAGATTAATAGTTTCTATCATATTGTTGCATGCACAAGTATATTTAATTAAAATATGCTCACAATATCTAAGATCATCTCATGTCTTGTCATGAGATCACACTATGTCTGAGATTACATCATGTCTAGGGCTTGTTGGGTACATACTGTAAACTAAGCATTGCATGTCTCTTCTACTATGACCTTGTATCTTTTATTCTAGGCTCACCTCTGTTTTCTTTCCCTCAACTTGGATCTCTTTTATATTATTTTATATTTAATTAAAATATGATTCCTGCAAGAGTAAAAAGCTGGTCCACTTTTCCACGACCAGGACGAAAACCACATTGTTCCTCTTCAATCTGTGGTTCGACAATCAGCCGAACCCTCCTTTCCAGCACCTTAGAGTACACTTTCCCAGGGAGGCTGAGTAGTGTAATGCCCCTGTAGTTGTCAAACACCCTCTGGTCCCCCTTTTTCAGTCTGCCCCTTAGGCACTGTCCCCCACTTCCACACAATGTTGAAGAGGCGTGTCAACCAAGACAGCCCCTCAACACCCAGAGCCTTCAGCATTTCCAGACGGATCTCGTCAATTCCCGGGGCTTTCCCACCGTGGAGTTGTTTGACTACTTCAGTGACCTCGCCCATGGAAATCAACGCTGACCCCCCTGTCATCCTCCAGCTCTGTCTCTGCAACAGAGGGTAAACTAGTCAGATTCAGGAGTTCCTCAAAGTGCCCTTTCCACCACCCGGAGGTCAGCAGTGTCCCATCCTTGCTGTACACAGCTTGGGTGGTTCCCCGTTTCCCCCTCCTGAGGTGCCGGATGGTCTTCTAGAAGTACCTTGATGCCGCCCGGACGTCCTTCTCCATGGATTCTCTGAGCTCTTCCCATATCCGCTGCTTTGCCTCTGCTACTGCTGCAGCTGCTGTCCTTCGAGCCCTCCGGTACCTTTCAACTGTCTCTAGAGTCCCCTGTCTCTAGAGTCTCTAGAGTCCCCCCTGAAGGACTCCTTTTTCAGTCGGACAGCTTCCCTAACCAATGGAAATATGCCCATCTAGTCTACATGTGTTTTGTGGATTTGGAGAAGGCATATGATCACGTCCCTCAGAATTTTCTGTAGGAAGTACTGTGGGAGTATGGGGTGTGGGGGTCACTTCTTAGCGCCATCCAATCCCTTTACACCCAAAGTGAAAGCTGTGTTTGAATTCTCGGCAGTAAGTCAGACTTGTTTCCAGTGGTTGTTGGCCTCCACCAGGTCTGTGCTCTGTCACCAATCCTGTTTGTGATTTTCATGGACAGGATATCAAGGCGCAGCCGTGGAGGAGAGGGTATCCAGTTTGGTGAGCTAAGGATTGCATCACTGCTTTTTGCAGATGATGTGGTCCTGAGGTCATCATCAGTCTGTGACCTGCAGCGCTTGCTGTATCGGTTTGCAGCTGAGTGTGAAACGGTGGGGATGAGGATCAGCACCTCGAAATCTGTGGCCATGGTTCTGGAAACCGATGGATTGTCTACTCCAGGTAGGGAGCGAGTCATTACCCCAAGTGAAGGAGTTTAAGTATCTCGGGGTCTTGTTTACATGTGATGGAATATTGGAACATGAGATTGGCCGGAGAAATGGAGCAGCGGGGGCGGTATTACAGTTGTTTTTACCGCACCGTTGTGATGAAAAGAGAGTTGAGCCAAAAGGCAAAGCTCTCAATCTACCGGTCGATCTTCGTTCCAACCCTCACCTATGGTCATGAGCATTGGGTCATGACCGAAAGGACAAGATCGCGAATTCAAGTGGCCGAAATGGGGTTTCTCAGAAGGGTAGCTGGCTTTTCTCTTAGAGATAAGATGAGAAGCTCAGTTATCCGTGAGAAGCTCTGAGTAGAGCCGCTACTCCTTTGCGTGGAAAGGAGTCAGTTGAGGTGATTCGGGCATCTAGTTAGAATGTCACCAGGATGCCTTCCTAGGGAGGTGTTATTGGCACGTCCAGCCACGGGGCAGACCAAGGACTAGATGGAGAGATTATATCTCCACACTGGCCTGGGAACGCCTCGGGATTCTCCAGTCAGAGTTAGCTGATGTGGCTGGGGAAAGGGAAGTTTGAGGTTCTCTGCTGGAACTGCTATCCCCGCGACTCGATTTTGGATAAGTGGTTGAAGATGGATGGATTTAATAAAAATATAGTTACATTACATTCCAATATTAGGCTTAACTTTTTCAAGTTTTTTTTTCTTGTTCACTCCAGAGCTAGCTTCGATGTTTGCTTGCTTTCTATATATCACCAACTTGAAAATTGTTAAAAAAAATGTATGATCTTTTCAAGATCTTTTTATTTTTGCTATACCTTGCCTTACTTGAGAAAAAGCTCAAGGGTCATCTATGATGCCTCAAACTACTTTTAATGTAAGGAGCTAATCCTAATGTTACTCTATTTTACACAGTAATATCTGCATGAACTCCAAATCAGGGAACGTTGCTTTAAATCCATCATTCGTTCTCATTATGTTTAGACCGTATGAGAGATATTTTGTCAAAATTGTTGGCGCTACTGCTGATGGCTGTGAAAGTTCATTCACGAAATTGGTAGAAGGCAATGTAGGCCTATCTGTGTAAACTGGTGAGCAAAATCCAGCAATAAACAATCGACTAGCTTTAGCATAGCTTTCGAGTGTATTGATCTGTATTTGCGATTTAAATACATAACAATTAACAATAGATTTTTTCTTCTACACTGTCAGATATCTACCATCATCTCCACTCACTCAGAAATGTAATGAAACACACTAATCTGTAAAGTCCTGAATTACTGCATCTCTGAATGTGGAAACACTTTGGCATTGCAAACCTAAACACTTACCTGTGCGTGGTGCTGTGTCTAGGTCTCTCTTTGTGTCACTGCCTTCAGGGTCGATGTTGTGACCTCTAACAGCCTCTGCACTCTCATAGATATCCACCACCATTTCCCTTCGCTGGGAAGAATGCTGAAACATCTCTAATCTATAGAAGACTCACTAAAACACTAAATTACTTTGTCTGTGTGTGAGCACGAGTGAGCTGCTGCACTTCATCCTAGTGCACTGTACACTAAATAAAATGTTCTGCTGTCAGTAAAGGAAGTTGCACAGCATATAACTGGTGTCTTGTGGTCAAAGTGTAAATACATCTGAGCTTCAATATTCACTCATACATGACATTCTCTTATTAAAGTCCAGCAGTTATATACATAAATAATACACTGTTGTATTATAATGACATGTATATGTCGCACCAGTTTATCATATTTGTGTTTCTTATAAGATAATTGCAAAGAAATATTAAAAAATAATGCTTTTCATCTTCTGTTTTTAAGGTGAGTTTATTTACAGCACTGTTGAATTCTATCATATGAATCAGTTGACACGTTCCTGCAGGAGATTGTTATTTATGTTTCAGCGCCACTGGTCTAAAATAACCCCACCCGTTTTCACACATCAGTATGTGAAAAAAGCTCATAGCAACAGCATACAAGACAGACATCATGTACATCACACATGGGCGTGCAAAACGGGGCAGGACAATTATTTAATTTACATTGTAACCATAAGGTCTTTACTGTTTTTGTTCCTATTAACTTTAAAAGAAAGACAAAAAAGCGAAAACCTGGTGATGGAACAACAGAAATGTGTAAAAATCATACCTACACTATGTGTTGAACATCCCAGTGCAGAAGCAGTCCCTATGAGCTGTTATAATAAGCTCCACTCTTCTGCAGGGCTTTACACTAGACTTCAGAGTGTATCTGTGGAGAATTGTGTTCATTCAGCCACAAGAGCATTAGGCAAAGTCAGGAGTGCATATACCTTTGGCCATATAGTGTATATGTTAATATGAGTTTAAAGAAATACACATTATTTTTATTTTATACTTAATCATAAAATTGATAGATACATATACTGTACAAGTAATAGCAGTGTGTATATCTGTCCTAGTATAACAAGTCTAATCTTTTCTCTGTTTGAATGTAAAATGACATCTAGTGGTTGAATTGTGAACTACACAGAGTCTTAAACTTTACTAAATCATAGCCTACTGTATGTAGAGTGAAGTGTTAATAAAGAGGAAGTTATTTAAAATCCTGCCTTACAATTTATTTTATTCTGTAACTCCTTACCATTATAGAAACTAGTAATCTGTAAATAACTGCAAAATCTTTAAAATTAATCCAATAAGTTATTTATGAGTTACACTAGAATACACTTTATAATGTATCAGATTTTATTTCAATCAATATTTAATATTTAATTTTAGTAGGAAGAAGTGATGTCTGTGTTTGTGACGTCACAAAGTGTTCCGAATTTGGGAATTTTGTTGATGGAAGTTCCGACATTCCCGGCACAGGGAGCAGGGAGTAGGAATAAACACAGCCTAACTTATTTCATTTCATAGTTTGTAGGCTGGTATGTATCCAGATACCCAAGTACTGTAGAACCTTGGATAGCAAACATAATTTGTTCCAGAAGCATCATTGTATACCAAAGCACTCGTATATCGAAGCAAATTTCGGCAAAATAAATAATAGAAACCGAGATGGTTCAGTCCAGAACCCAAGAATATTCATATAAAAATAATCACAGTGGAACCTCGGATTGCGAGTAACGTGGTTTACGAGTGTTCTGCAAGACGAGCAAAGATTTTTAATACATTTTGAATTGGAAAGCAAGCGAAAGTTTTGGTTTACGAGAGTATCATGTATCACGCATGCACCTCTTATTTTGTGATCCCAACTGAGCTAATGATTTTTCTCTCTCTTGCGCTGCGGAATTATGGGTAATCATCTCCCCTGCTGGGTCTTAGTGCTCATCCCTTACTGGTATAATTAACATCTCTCTCTCCCTCCTATGTGTGTACGGGCGCGTAATTTGACACTATGCCCCACACACACTGACACACACACACACACACACACACACACACACACACACACACACACACACACACACACACACACTCTTGCTGACTCGCCTTTACTCACCATCCTGTGTGTGTGCATGCGTAATTTGACACCAACACACGCACACACACTCTCTCGCCTTTACAACCCCCTCCCTGGGTTCACACACACGCTTTCTTTACATTAAAAAAAACTCTGCTCTGTCACGATTCTTTTCAAAGGTAAGGTCCTGGTTAATTTGTTTGTTTGTTTTGTATTTCACAGCAGTGATTCCGTTAGTATGCGCTCACACGAGTGTTATTAAAGAGATTTCTTTTTTCCCCTTTTAAAAAAGTGTTTCCGTTGTGTGTGTTTGTTGTGAAACTTAAAAAGCGAGGTGGAGGGAGGGAGGATGAGGCTTACTGTTTAAGACGAGGTGAGGGAAGGGGCTAATTCCACACACACACATACACACACATACACACACACACACACACACAAATACACGGCGCCTCCGCGCACAAACGGAAACACTTATCTGTCAGGATTTATTTTTTACTTTTTTAAAATGTTAAGTGCAGGATAATTTGTTTTATTTTTACTTTATATATTGTATTAATTATTTGAATGTATTTCTAAATTATGTTTTGGGCTGTCGAATGAATCATTTGAGTTTTCATTATTTCTTCTGGGAAAATTTGATTGATTTACGTGTGTTTTGGAATACGAGCCTGCTTCCTAAATGAATTATGCTCGTAATCCAAGGTCCCACTTATTTTAATGTATTTCTAAATTATGTTTTGGGCTGTCGAATGAATAATTTGAGTTTTCATTATTTCTTCTGGGAAAATTTGATTGATTTACGTGGGTTTTGGAATACGAGCCTGCTTCCGAAATGAATTATGCTTGTAATCCAAGGTCCCATTGTAATACAAAATATAAAGTAAAAGTAAAACAAATTAAGCTGCACTTTACCTTTTGAAAATAATTGTGGCTGTAGTGATTGAAACCAGAGAGTGGAGGGGTGGAGGAAGAGGGGACTTTCACACACACACTTTCACACACTCACAAGCCCACATGTATGCACACACAGGCACACACACACACACACTGACTCTCGACCGAGCCAGAGAAAGGAGAGGAGGAGGAGGGGAGCGGCTGTTTAGGATGACTTTTTTTGACACACATACACACACACACACACACAAAAAAAAGGCTTTACGCACACGCACGAGGTCATAGTGCTATAGTAAACAGTACACATGCGCACTGATGTTGACTATACAAGTGAATCGTGTTACGAGTTATGGTGCATAAAAGTACACTTTTTGGGGGGTGATGGGGGTTAGAATTTGGAATGGTATAATTATAATTCAAGATGGGAATCACCACGGACCCTGACATGATATAATTACAATACCAGATTAGATTTGTATCATGATTTTGTACATAACATGGTTTGATATTACAATTACATATAATATATTAAACTATATTACAATTCTAAACAAACTAAGCAAATAATTTGCTACCACACAGGATGTTGTGCTGTATGAATAGATTAATAACACTCATCTACTGTCTGGAGAAGTCTGGCCAGAAGTCTTCACAGAAGAATGTATTACTGTATCATTTATATCATTAAATGATCTTTATTTCTTATAAATAAAATGAGCTATGTTTCTAGCAGATCATCTTCTGCAGCATCTCCTGTAACACATACATCATGTAACACACTGCTCCATATAACCCCATACGGTGTCAATCTTAAAGAGCAATCTTTAACCCACTGTATGTGTGAAAATGAGAAAACACCATACTGTACTACGAGACGTGTTATTATACAAATGCTTTCAGCTTCAACTACTGTCAGTATAATCAATCTGTTATAGAAAATGTTTAAGTGTCCAAACATATAGCAAATCCATTCAGTGTAATAAAAAAATATAATTTAACAGTTTTTAAATTAATTGTATCAATTTGTCATCATCATCATCATCATCATCATCATCTATTCAACAGATACAGTACTGTACTGTCTGTGCACCGTGGTCGTAGCAGCATGAATTGTGTTCATGACAAAATATAACCAGAAATGTTTATTATTTATTACTTCTGTGAACACAATAATGTTAACTAACCACTGTCTGCTTTTTTTTTTCTTCTTTTTAATAAACAGATGTAACATCTGATGATGCAGCGGGCAGGTGTGTGATGGAGCTGCTTCACTGCAGATCAGTGAAATTATCTTTAAATCATCATCCATATACTATTAAAATGTTCAGTAAACCTCTCAGGGTGAGTCTGGTAGTCACATGACTGTGTAGTGACAGTGTAGTGACCACATTAAGACCTTCCTGATTAAGTGTCTTCACAGTGTGTCACTTTCTCACTTGTCTTGTAGCATATTTAAAATGAATAAAACAGGAAATAGACTTTCAACACAGCAGCAGCACATCCAGTCACTTATACAGTGAGACTTCAGACAGACACTCTGAGAGTAGATTTAGACAAGTAAATACTGGTCCAAGTGTGTGAGGCAATTTCAGTTCTAAAACTATCAGAGTGAGTGCAGTCATAACCCATCACAGCCAAACTGTTTGAATTCTATTATGCTTCAGTTTTAGCTACCATGTGTGTGAATCCACATTCTCTGTAGTTCTGTGGAGGTTCATGTCCTTGGCAATAAACTAACTGTTTTCTTATGCTACTGACTAAAACTAGCCAGTTTTAGGTAAATGAGTATATTTTGTAGCGAGCCTTCAAAAATGAGATTGTCCGTGCTAATATTATCTGCTGAAACAGCAACTATAGTTACTTTTCCAGGAAACATGATGGAAACTGAGATCATTGTGGATTATTGAAAATCAAAAATGCTTCAAATTCCTGGGTGTCCACGTGTCAGTGGATCTGTCCTGGCACCATAATGGCTCCAGTTATTATCCCTTCTTTTCTCTTCATTTGGTAATAAACAAAGTGGTGGAGCCTCGTCCCAGTGCACTCCGGTGACATTATACCTTTGTGCTTAGGAAATGAATGCATGCAGGAGATTTGACGTTTATCGCAGACTCATAAGGAGGAGGCGTGATGTGGCTCGTGTCTTCCACAGAGTATAGTTTGGAATGTGGCAGCTTTGCTCATAGTGGTGCTTTACATTACTGCTTTATATTAACACAACGGTTTCAGAACATATGAGACAAACTGGTTTTAAACTTACCAAGAAAAATAAACATACATTGATCTGTTCATTTATCGTTGAAGGTTCAGTTTTCTTTGTCTATTTTTTTTGTTTTTTTTGAGTAAAACACACTGTGTCACACTTTTTTATCTGTTCCTTTAGAATTTGTTGGCTTGCAGGTGCATTACTGTCATTTATATAAACATAAGTATCAAACAAGTATGAAAATAAAAGCACAACAAAACATGCCATAACAACATTACACCAAATCCCAAACACACACACACACACACGCACGCACACACACACACACACACAAGCAAAAAATACAGGTCTTGTGGCAAATATTCCAAATGAAAATACAGCACATTTAAATATACAAAATATGCATAAAGTATTTAGAATCATCCAAAATTTTAAAACAAATATATTTCCTTAATATATTTACACATAAGAAAAAAAATCTTTTCATAATTAATACTATATACTGCAATATCTTTATAGATAATTATATATCCAGATGACTGATTACTGAGTTCACTTTGCCAAAACAACATCATACACTGAGACACAACCGTCATTAACATATTTAACGGTAAAAACATAATTTTATTTTAATTTTTAATTTGCCTGAATTTACATAGAAATGTTTTTTCACTGTAAAATAATAAACTTTATTGTGAAAGATGTTTCTCACAGATCCAGTTTATTTTCTCAGAGCATTTCTTGTCATTCCAGAAATTCCCAGTTGCACCACTATAAAACTCAACACAGTTCTCATCAACACCTCCATTCGGTTCCCCTGAAGCCCAGAACCTGAAACCCAGAGAATCAGAATCAGACTCCGATCAGTGTTGAGTTTCCTTCAATTCCACACATTTAACTGAATCCTCTCAGCCTCTGTTTACTGAGATGTACATTGGGACACGACAGAAATATAAATATAATAAGGAATAATCTTTGCAGTTTTCCCAGCAGGAGAACAGTTTTAACATTGTTGATTGTACTGCACCTTAAATAGACACAGAAAGAATCTCAGTTTCTTACTCAGTGTTCAGTGGTGTACCGTCCACCCATTTCCACTCTCCCTCTGTATCTCTGTCACTCAGACCAATCCAAGCCTGAACTTTGTTATTCACCTTTTGTTTACTGATGAACTCCTGTAAATAACAACACAATGACAAAGGATTTACTCACACACACACACACACACACACACACACACACACACACACACCTGTTCCTCTCTGCTGTTTATGATCACCAGGTCTGCTCCTCTCTCTCTGCAGTCGTCTCTGCTCTCAGTCCAGTTCTTGTACTCATTAGACATGAAATAAAGACTGGAGTTGGGGCTGAAACACTTCCCTTTGTCTGTGGAGATAAATTGAGAGAATGTGCAGAAATAAAAACACATAGTTTCTGATCTATTGCTTGTGTACAACCTGGATTTATTTTTGTACCATGCATGCTATGAAATATCAGTAATATATGCCTGGACTGACCTTTCGTTGGTTTGCTTTATTATTATGTAACACTAAGAAAGATGGTTTTTACACTTTGTTTTGGTTTGTTTGCAGAGTTTAAAAGAGGGCTAACATAATAATTTTTATAATCCATAATATATAAAATATTGGGCTTTTACTATGTGTGTGTTCACACACACACACACACTAAAGAGAACTCTATGTGTGGACAATAAGCACTTCTATAGACATTTACATTTTAGACACTGGGTGTGGAAACGGCCGCGGTACGTATATTATCTCCAGGAGGAAGGTGAGGTTTAGTGATTGGGAATTAATGTTGAGGTGATCAGTAATTAATCAGCTGTTATTACAATACAGACAAAGTTAGATATTAGTTCTCCAGGAGAAATGCAAGACTGATTAAGACTCAGTAATTACTGCACAGTTAATAGTCAACTAATACAAGCATGATTACTAATTAGTTACAGAAGTAATTATCTAGTAATTAATGTTAATAAACTATGTGTTAATGAACATTTAATCATCATTCATTCTTACTCATTACACAGTAACAGTACACAGTATAAGTTATGGATCAGGAATATAAAATGTCACTAATATTAATGAGATACTTTCACTCTAAGATCTTGGTGAAATTATATGAAGGAACATGTGAGAGGATGTGAGTTAAATGTTGATGCTCTTGTTTTAAGACGCTCATGGATTTCCACTGAGGACATTTAACTGTTATATGAAAAAAAAAATCAACAGTGATCTGAAGCACATCTGTATTGCTTTATCCCAGAGGACATAGGGCACAAGGCAGGGTATGGGACAGGGTGCCATGCATCACAGCGCACACACATACACACTATTTTGGAAATGCAAATTAGCCTAAACTGCAGGTCTTTGGAAAGAAACCAGAGCATCCATTTAGTACAGGAACAACATGCAAACTCCATGCCTTCAGACCCAAGATGGGGAACCCGGAACCTGAAGGCACAAAGTGACAGTGAAAACCACTGGGCTACTGCTAGGTCTGGGCTTGCATTAACTTTTTTTTAAACTGTTTTATATTGTCACAGTATGCACATGTGATGGGCGTGCACCCAAACCTAATATTGCTCTTCACTCACTCCAAAGCTCACTAGCTATAGGAGACCTCCCCTTCTGCAGGTGCGCGAAGATGCGTGGCTGTGGAATTAGGCACGGGTGGTGAGCTACCTCCGTTAATGATCCCCAGCTTCACCCAGCGCTATAAAACACAATAGGAAGTGTAGCTCGGTGGTCTGTTGGGTTGCTGAGGACTTTTGTAAGTGGAGAGTACGACACATGTACCAAAACACAGAAGAGCGGCATGAGAGTGGAGCCATGGAAGAAGACCCAGGGACTTCAAAGAGGCGAGTACGCCTTCGATCTCCGCAATAAAGACAGCTGTGAGGTCACTGCTCTCAATAGAACTGGATATCGTGACCCTGTCGCCAAGAAGGAAAAGACCGCAAGTTTACACGTCACAGCCCCTGTTCCCAACTGGGGAAAGCCGCCCCAGTCGCCCCATGTTAAACTCACCTTAACATGTTTTTACACACATTAAACCCACCATAAGCAATGGAAAAATGCAGCAAACAAAACTGTCATTATAATTTCACTGGTATTTTAGTCTGGAGTGCACTTTACTGTACTTTGAGGTAAATTGTGTTTTGTCTTTTTCTCTTCTTTGACAGCTTATTGCATGAGACTCAAGTGAACTGAAGGAAAGACAGAAGTGTCAAAAATAAAACTCTGGGCACTAATCATATGACAAATCAGTGTATTTATGCTATGTCACTCTCTCTCTCTCTCTCTCTCTCTCTCTCTCTCTCTCTAAAACAAACAAAAACAAAACTCATTCATGTTCAAATCTGATAATTTTGAAAGGCAGAAAAAATGTGAGGAGATATAAATAGGTCATTAAAAACATGTATGACTTTGGGTTCAGTATTGTTGAGGGCTTTAACACCAGACTGGATCACCTCGAGAGCACCATGTGTATCTATATGTAACCAGGTTGAAAAGCTGACCTGTTATCACAGGAGTGGTTATTTGTGTCCCTGTCTGATTGTGCTGTGAATATAGTGTATTTTAGTGGGGTTTTCATTTACTGAGAAAATGTAACGCTGGCCCTTTAAGAAACACGGTTGTGTAATTACCTGAAAGCGTCGTGACAATTACCTGAAAGCAGTGCGAACTCGTGCCACAGCGTGTGCTTGTGCAGTGGAGAAAAATTTACATTAAAGTTTAGTTCAGAGCAAACTAGCATGAAATGTGCATGTATGACAGAGGTAAATTAAAGCTCCTTAGTGTTTTGTTTGTTAGTTTGGCCGTGTATCGTGTTGATTTCGTGTGATTGGATCGGGACACGTGGATGTGGGTGAACTAAATCAACGTCATCGCTTGAAGCGTAAGTGCTTAGACATCCAATCCACTTCATCAGAGTACTGAGTTCGTTTTGTGTGTATATCTATGTGAAACAGCATGATTGAAACGGTTATTTTGTTTATTAAAGAGGGGAGAAAACAGCTCCATAGGCCGTCTGTGTGTTTCCAGTGTGAGAGTGAAGCATCAGAGTGAGTGTTATTTAATTTTACTGTTCCAAAGATTTGTTAATTGTGATGCATGTGTGTTTTGTTAAAGAGAACAGGAAGATACAGGATTTTTGATGTTTTAGTGTTCCCAATGTTAATGTGAACCTCTATTATATGCAGAGAAGAAAAGCAAGCTCTTCATGTGCAGTGTTAATGTGTGATGCACAAGAGTGGTGATGAGCAGTAAGTTATAATCAGTTATTTTGTGTTTATTAAATTGAGAGAGTATGTCTATGGATGATATGTGTCATGAGGAACTTTCATTCATGTTTCGTGTAGTTTAAACAGCCTTATTCTGTTTTTCGTGAAGACAATGTAATATTTGTGTTTGTTTGTTTACAGAATGAAAGGCTGCTACCGTTGTCTATGTTAGCCATTTATTTTTAGATTGATTGTTATTTTGTTTTGAGGGACAAATTTCATTAATTTTAATAACTGTACACAATATTTAAGTCTCTGTCTGATTCCTCGAATTTGCATAATTAACGCTGCCCTAATCAAAGTGCAGTCTGGAATAAAAGATCCCAACTAAATTCTTTATCCTGTGTCTGGCGTTATCACTAAAATCACATCCCAGGCCACATAGATTCTTGGTACCAGGAGTGGGGTTTCCATTGCTGATATCGGGGTGACAGACAGATAGGTAGAGTAAAAGAAACATAGACAACGGTAGTGGTGAGAAGGAGCTCCGTTCCAGTGCCAAGGAGGTCAACCACGCAAAGTGTGACAGTTCTGGAGAGCCTACAGAGAAGCAAGGGACGAGCTTGTGGCAACGCAGGAGGGTATTCACTTTAGCACTGGGACCATTGGCAGAGGAAACTGCAAGGAGTTGCACTTCGGGTTGGACTGCAGTGACTGTGACTGTTCTTTGTCTGTTTGCTGCACGTAATAACATGGAGCAGGACAACGATGTGATGGCTGCTCAGGCTGGGATCAGCCATGATGTGAACAATGATGGGGCTGCAGGTCATGCTGATGAAAATAATCCAGTAGTACAATTGCAGTCTCAAATTCTGGAGCTGGGTCGAAGACACGACCAAGTAATGACAGCCCTTGCTAATATGAGTAATGTTAACACTAGATCGTATGTTTATATTCCAAGGGAGCGTCAAATTGTGCCCTTTAGTGGTGATTATGTTAAAGATGGTCAGTCTGTAGATGAGTTCATTGGTGGATTGGAGGTTGAACGTGTAATTCGGGTTAGGGGTTTGAGCACTGATGACCAAGTTGACTTAATATTGTCCCATTTAAGAGGCTCAGCCTTAGATGAAATCAAGCTGCGTATGGGAGATGAGACCAGGCGACCAAGTGAGTTGTTTTCATATTTGCGGGGGGCTTTTAGGGAAAAACGCACTACACCACAGTTGTTGCATGCTTTTTATGCACGCAGACAGTTAGAGGGAGAAGACTTTCATGACTTTTCCCATGCGCTCTCTCAGCTTCTTAATTCTGCCCTCCAACAGTCCCCTAATGCTGTCTCTGATCCCTAGCTCACTCTAAGTTCATCGAAGGTGTAAGAGAACCCTCCCTCCGTAGAGAGCTGCGCAGGGTGGTCAGAGAAAAGCCTCAGTCTACCCTCTTTGATGTTCGGGAAGAGGCCATGATGTGGGTTGTGGAGGACAGACCACGTGGTGCTAATGTGGCCAGGAGTAGACATATTGCGAGTGCCTGTTCTGGGGAGATGTCAGAACGTTCAACTTCAGTCCGTGAAGCACAAAGTGACATAGCTGTGGCCTTGCAGGAGGTGGTAAAAATAATCACTCAGCAGGGTAAAGCTATTGGGGAACTGACCAGTGCAGTCCGTGAATTGACTGTACAAAAGGCTGGGTCAAGTAGTAATCAGGGTGGAAAACCCAAAGTTAAGCCCAAGTATACTGATGATGGCCAACCCATTTGTTTAAAGTGTGAAGGGGCGGGACATATAGCTAGACAGTGCCCCATGCAACGTAGTTCCAAAAGTCAGTCCACTTCCACTACCAGTTCTGTGGTGCAGGGAAATGGGGTCCCTCCTTTGCTGTGAGCCGAGCAATGCGAGGAACACCAGAAGGCTCAAGATGTAGCACACTAACAAAAGAGCGCTTCTTGGAGCGTGCAGTTGGCCAGTGTCCTGAAGTTCATATTCACATTGGTGGGGTCCCAGTTAGATGTCTGCTAGACACAGGAAGTAATGTGAGTACCCTAACTGAAAGTTCGTTCAGAAAAAACCTCCATGGAGAAGATAAGGACCTTCACTGCACTTCCAAATGGTTACGGATTACTGCAGCGAACAAGCTACCCCTGCCATACCTGGGGTATGTCGAACTGGACATTCAAGTGATGGGGCTGACTATACCCGAGTGTGGGTTTCTGATCGTTCAGGATGGGGATCCTGCAGCACTAGATTCATCTCCCCCTGGTATTGTAGGCATGAATATCATTCAGAGATGCAGACAGTTTGCTCTGACTGAGTTTGACGCCACTTTAGGAGGAAAGCTGGACTCTGTGTGGCGGGAAGCCTTCACTCGTGTACAGGAAGTTGAACTGGTGAAAATGAGGTCAGCGGTCAGAGTTAGTGGTAAGGGCAAAACCCATGTACCAGCATCCTCTGTAGCTACGGTCTATGCCAGAGTAAACAGAAGAGCCCCTGACACCAGTGGTTGGCTACTGCTGGAACCTGGGAGCGTACCATTGCCAGGTGGATTGATCCCCATGCCCACCTTGGTGTCGCCCAGAAGTCGACTGTTTCCCGTTCAAGTGGTCAACTTTTCCCCTGATGATGTTTGGCTGCCCCATAAGGTTCGGCTTGGTATACTTACCCCCTGCCAGTTTCATGGAGAGTGATGCTTGTGAAGTAAGATTCCACCGCATCTCGGCTGACCACGAAGAAGTGAGAGTGGACCGGAAAAATAAACCGGAGTCTGATACTGACTTAAGTAATCTGTTAAGTAGACTGCACATAGGGGGTACCCCAGAAGAACAAGCAAGGCTCAGTGTGTTACTCACAAAGTATGCAGATGTGTTTGCAGTCTGTGATGAAGACTTGGGATACACAGAGCGGGTGAAACATGAGATCCACTTAACAGATGATACTCCAGCTTCTCAACCATATCGCAGGATACCACCGACTCAGTTCGAAGAGGTCAAAGAGCATATCTCAGGTTTACTCCGGAAACGTGTCATACAGGAAAGTTCGAGTTCCTACGCGTCACCAATTGTTTTGGTGCGCAAGGCTGATTCAAGTTTGAGGCTGTGTGTGGATTATAGGAGATTGAACACAAAGACTACGCGTGATGCGTATCCTTTGCCTCGCATTGATGAAAGCTTGGATGCATTAGGCGGAGCGCAAGTCTTCTCAACAATAGACCTGGCGAGCGGTTACCACCAAGTGGCAGTCCATGAAAAGGACAGACATAAGACTGCCTTCACTACCCCAATTGGTCTCCATGAATTCAGACGGATGCCGTTTGGGTTGTGCAATGTGCCTGCGACATTCCAGCGGCTCATGCAAGCTATCATGTGCGACTTAGTGTTCCAAATTGTCCTCGTCTACTTGGATGACCTGTTGGTGTATTCGTCGACCTTTCACGAACATTTGGAGAGACTTGAAACAGTGTTTAGAAGGTTGAGGAAAACGGGGTTAAAGATTAAAATAGAGAAGTGTCATTTCCTAAAGCCAGAAGTAAGGTTCCTGGGCCATCGAGTCTCAGCACAAGGTGTGAATACAGATCCTGACAAGATAAGTGCTGTTCGGGAGTGGCCGGTTCCCAGCACTCTGAAGGAACTTAGGTCATTCCTAGGGTTCTGCAGCTATTACAGGAGATTCATAGAACGGTTCTCCCAGACAGCTGGGCCATTACATGATGTAGTGAATGTGTGCATTAGAGAGACAAGTTCCGTGAAGGCAGCTCAACTGTACAAGAGCTCCTGGACATCTCCATGTCAAACGGCCTTTGAATGTCTCAAAGACAAGCTTACCAGTGCCCCAACACTGGGATATGCTGATTTCACACTCCCCTTTGTGCTTGAAACTGATGCGAGCAACCTTGGTTTGGGAGCTGTCTTATACCAGCATCAAGGAGGGAAGAAGACCGTGATCGCTTATGCCAGTAGGAGGTTGAGAGGGGCTGAGAAAAATGATCAAAACTACAGCAGCATGAAGCTGGAACTGTTGGCGCTTAAGTGGGCAGTCACTGAAAAGTTCAGAAGTTATCTTTTGGGGTCCAAAATCACCATCATAACGGACAACAACCCTCTCTGCCACCTCACGACTGCTAAATTACCAGCCATCGAACAGCGCTGGGCTGCTCAGCTCGCCGTTTTTGATTTTGAAATCAAGTACCGGCCCGGACGATGCAACACTGCTGCTGATGCCCTTTCCAGGAGACCAGGATCCGATGAATCAGACCCTGAAAGTGAAGACATAGAGTATGATGGCTGTATAGCGATCTGTAACTCGCTCAGGAGAGGAACAGCTTTGGGGCCAGACCTGTTAGCCGCAGGTGTTGAGTGTAGCCGGGTCAGGCAGTTACAAGCATCCTTGGCTGGAGGAGATGATGTTGGGTGTGAAAATACTCCCACATTGCCAGGGTATTCGAAAGCGGATCTCCATCAGTTTCAGGAGTCTGATCCAACAATTGGGGAGTTCAAGAAGTTCTGGAGCCGGCAAAGGAAGCCCACAAAGCAAGAGAGGTTGGGTCTGTCCAGATCTGTGTGCTCCCTATTGAAACAGTGGTCAAAGGTCAGAGAAAAAGATGGTCTCTTATACCGTGTTGTCGATGATGCCCACATTGGGGAATGTCACCAGTTGTTACTACCCACCTGTCTGAAAGATCAAGTCCTGAAGACTGTCCACAATCAGATGGGTCATCAGGGTATAGAGAGGACCTTAGGCCTGCTGAAACAGCGATGTTTCTGGGGAGGAATGTATGAGGATGTGGAACAGTGGGTGAAACAGTGTCAGCGCTGCGTGTTAGCAAAGATGCCACAACCCAAGATTAAAGCACCTTGGACCTCATTCCTAGCCTCACAGCCACTGGAAGTTGTAGCAGTTGACTTTACGACCCTTGAACCGGCCACAGATGGGCGTGAGAATGTACTAGTAGTAACAGATGTGTTCACTAAGTTCAGTCAAGCATTTCCCACTCGTGACCAGAAGGCTGAGACCACTGCCAAGATTCTTCTCAGAGAATGGTTCTTGAAATATGGAGTGCCACAACGTTTGCACTCTGATCAAGGCAGAAATTTTGAAAGCGTTTTGATTGCCGAGCTCTGCAAATTGTACAGGGTCAAGAAAACTCGCACAACACCGCATCACCCCCAGGGCAATCCTCAGTGTGAGAGGTTTAATAGAACCCTTCATGACCTCTTGAAGTCCCTCCCTCCTGAAAAAAAACGTAGGTGGCCAGAATATTTATCTGAGTTAGTCTATGCCTATAACGTGACACCACACTCATCCACAGGGTACTCACCGTATTATCTTTTGTTTGGGGTCCAGCCACATCTGCCCGTTGATGCATTGTTGGGCCAGGAGCCTGAAACAGATGACAAACCTGACTGGCTAAAAGTACACCAGGGGCGTCTCAGGGATGCCCATATTCGAGCAAAGGAATATGCAGAAAGGAAGGCTGCGGAAAGAGCAAGGCAGCATGCAGAGGAAGTATATTGCCCAGCTGTGCAGGTTGGACAACATGTGTACCTGCGACACCGACCACCTGGCCGAAATAAAATTCAGGATGCATGGTCTTCCACCATGTACAAAGTATTAGATGTTCAGGGGACCACATACACTGTGTGTCCTGTTGGAGAAGGTCCAGTAAAAAGAGTACACAGATCCAATCTTAGGCCCTGCAATAGTTCAGTTCCCGTGCCCATGCCAAGACGTCAGAAACTCCCTCAAAAAGATGTACCTACATCAGCTCTGGAGGCAGCAATGCCCTCATAGGAGGCAGAGTGTGTTCTGGTGGAGGAAGTGCTATGTCCTAGGGAGGAAATGGCAGTAGGTTCAGCCTCTAAGGATTCAGAGCCACCCATTCCTGAGCTGGGAGACTGTTTGTATTATCAGGCAGAACAATCTGAGAGTGGTAACTGTTCAGAACCAGAGAGTCCTGAAATACCTGAAAATACCCTGGAAGTGACTCCAGTGTCCGTTGAGCGAGAAATGGAAAGTGTCCACTTACCTGCTGAGCATTCAGTCATGAGACCCATGCCGACTCCTAGAAAGAAAAGGGAAGAGTGTGCTAAGCTAGAAGTACCCTGTCCCTCAGTGCGTAGAACGCAGAGGACTACTGCAGGTGTACATAGTAACCCTCACCGATTGCCCCAGTCTGCATGCAATGCAGTGTCTTTCAGTCCTGATATCCTTTCCCAGGTGCTAGCTGGTATGGTCTTATATACCACAGGGCAGCTTCAAAGAGAGCAAGCTGATTAGAGATTGTAGTCACCGAGGACGTTGACTATCAGCAGGGGAGAGTGTAACCAGGTTGAAAAGCTGACCTGTTATCACAGGAGTGGTTATTTGTGTCCCTGTCTGATTGTGCTGTGAATATAGTGTATTTTAGTGGGGTTTTCATTTACTGAGAAAATGTAACGCTGGCCCTTTAAGAAACACGGTTGTGTAATTACCTGAAAGTGTCGTGACAATTACCTGAAAGCAGTGCGAACTCGTGCCACAGCGTGTGCTTGTGCAGTGGAGAAAAATTTACATTAAAGTTTAGTTCAGAGCAAACTAGCATGAAATGTGCATGTATGACAGAGGTAAATTAAAGCTCCTTAGTGTTTTGTTTGTTAGTTTGGCCGTGTATCGTGTTGATTTCGTGTGATTGGATCGGGACACGTGGATGTGGGTGAACTAAATCAACGTCATCGCTTGAAGCGTAAGTGCTTAGACATCCAATCCACTTCATCAGAGTACTGAGTTGGTTTTGTGTGTATATCTATGTGAAACAGCATGATTGAAACGGTTATTTTGTTTATTAAAGAGGGGAGAAAACAGCTCCATAGGCCGTCTGTGTGTTTCCAGTGTGAGAGTGAAGCATCAGAGTGAGTGTTATTTAATTTTACTGTTCCAAAGATTTGTTAATTGTGATGCATGTGTGTTTTGTTAAAGAGAACAGGAAGATACAGGATTTTTGATGTTTTAGTGTTCCCAATGTTAATGTGAACCTCTATTATATGCAGAGAAGAAAAGCAAGCTCTTCATGTGCAGTGTTAATGTGTGATGCACAAGAGTGGTGATGAGCAGTAAGTTATAATCAGTTATTTTGTGTTTATTAAATTGAGAGAGTATGTCTATGGATGATATGTGTCATGAGGAACTTTCATTCATGTTTCGTGTAGTTTAAACAGCCTTATTCTGTTTTTCGTGAAGACAATGTAATATTTGTGTTTGTTTGTTTACAGAATGAAAGGCTGCTACCGTTGTCTATGTTAGCCATTTATTTTTAGATTGATTGTTATTTTGTTTTGAGGGACAAATTTCATTAATTTTAATAACTGTACACAATATTTAAGTCTCTGTCTGATTCCTCGAATTTGCATAATTAACGCTGCCCTAATCAAAGTGCAGTCTGGAATAAAAGATCCCAACTAAATTCTTTATCCTGTGTCTGGCGTTATCACTAAAATCACATCCCAGGCCACATATACAAGACTGAAGCTGTACAGAAACAATTTTCTACAGTACTTTTGAGGCATCCAAGTTTTTTTTTTTTAATTGTTGCACCATTACATGCTTAAAAGCCTGGTCAGTCTAATACAAATAATTGTAACTGGGTGGTAAATTTATAGGAATTTCTAAAAGAAAAACCTATCCTTTTCTTTACAGTCACGGGAATTGCGACAGGCAAACCCACAGACAACTGCTCCACGGGTTTCCAGTCAGGCAGGCCTGTGGCCACCCTCAAGTGGTGGCAACCCTCATGGATGCATGTCCATATAGGCCACAACACAAAGTATAGATGTGCGGACATTTAGGTAGCACCAGGTCTTGGAACATTGCTCTGGTATGGTTAAAAGAAAAAAAGAAAAGAAAAGGAAAAAAGTGAAAAGAGAAAAGTAAAAAAAATTTTTTTAAAAAGGAAAGTGAAAGGAAAAGAAAAAAAGAAAAGTGAAAAGAAAAGGAAAAAAGTGAAAAGAGAAAAGTAAAAAGATTTTTTTAAAAAAGGAAAGTGAAAGGAAAAGAAAAAAAGAAAAGAGAAAACTGAAAAGAAAAAAGTGAAAAGAGAAAAAATAAAACTAAGAGACAATAAATAAGGATTAACCCTGTCTGGAGTGGTCAGGAGACTTCTTTGTTGTATGTGTTCGTCTTTGTTTTATTAGTAATTTTGTACTCAATTAATAAACCCACGCTATCTTCAAACGGGAAAAGCCCCGTAAGTGTGCACAATCACTCCCACAGCTCACACAAACAACCTTCCTTTTGACGCCCTGCATCAGGGCTCTGTAGAAAAAAACAGATGCGCTAGCACCACGTGCTATCCCTCCACATCATAACATTTTCTACTGCTGAAAAAATATAAGTAAAATAAGTTGAAATGTTATATTTGACGTGTGGGATTAAGAAGTTGTTAGGTATGTTTAAAAAAGCTTAAATGCTGTTCAGTTCAAATGTTGACGACAATCCCAGGAGACTTTGAGCATGAGGTGGGGTACAACCTGTAGGAGTTTTTAAAGCAAACCCACCAAACATGATGAACACAGAGACCCAAGGTAGAACTTGATCCCTAGACACTGGAGGTGTAAGGCCACCATGAACTATACCACCGTGTTGCTGTTCCTAATATTTGTATCTTATTTATTCATTTATTTATTTATTTATTTATTTGGGTGCTTGTGTGTATTCTGTTCTAAATCATAACATTTATGCACTTCTAGAACCCTAGTCCTACACAATTAATAAGATTAAAAAAATCACTAACTTAAGGTTTGTCAGGACAACAGATGTGAATATTAAAATCACCAAAAAATCTAAACCTTGTCATACCTAGGCATCTACATCTATAACACCTCATCCTACACACAGTGGAACCAGTGCATGTCAGAGATGATCAAGCATTCCCGATAGCAATGGAGAAGAGAAATATTTTTAGTAAGTCATTTGGTGGTCATAAACCAGCTGAGTGGTGAACTCCTTAATAACACAGAACCGAGAGCACTGCTGCTGCTGATGGCTGTGAATGTTCAGGGATTTGGCAGAAGGCAGTGGAGGCCTGTCAGTGCAAATTGGTGGGAAAAATTCAGCAATAGAAAGTTGACTAGCTTTGTGTGTCTCACTCTGTATATGCAATTTAAATTCATCACTGTATTCTCCACATGGTATAACAGAAAAAAAAAACACATGCTAAGAACTGAAAATAAGTTCATTTCAAGGACATACAAGTTGTTTCTTTATTTTATTTTCGATTATAGTTGATATATTAATACATATGCTGGGCAAGAAATGGCAATCATGGATATCTATCCTGGCTTAACTAATCTATCTTTTCTCTGAGTGAGTCTCAAATGACATCTAGTGGCTGAATAATGAAGTACATAGAGTCTTCAATTCTACCAAATCATAGCGTATGAAGGGAGAAATGTTAGTGAAGAGAAAGTAATTTAAAATCATGCCCTTAAAATAAATGTAATCAGTAACTCCTTACCATTATAAAGGCCAGTAATCTGTAAAAAAAAAAAAAAAAAAAAGAATATTTTTCCATATACCTTGCAAATGAATCTAATACTTCATTTAAAAGTTATAAACATGACAACAGTATCTGTTTCAGATGTATGTATCAGTTTTTCTTTTAATAAATATTCATTATATAATTTCAGAAGGAAGTGATGTCTGCATTGGTGATGTCACAGGGTGTCATCCCTAACACTGGAATATTGTTGAGGGAAGTTCTGGGATTCCTGCCACAGGGAGCAGGTAGTAGTGAAGGGACAACACTTTAAAGTACACTGTGGAATGGAACACAGACTCAGTTATTTAATCCAATAGTTTGAGGGCTGGTAGTTACTCCAGATACCCAGATATACACACACAAGCCCTAATAGCTGTGAATGTTCACTTGGCGCTGTGTCTGGGTCTCTCTTTGTGCCACTGTCTTCAAAGTCGTGCTAGTGACCTCTAACAGCATTTTGCACTCATAGATTTCTACCACCATTTCCATTCGCTCAGAAGAACACTGAACACTGACATCTCAAATCTATAGAAGACTCACTAAAACACTACATTACTGTGTCTCTGTGTGAGCACGAGGAAGATGCTGCACTGAATTAAATATTCATCAGAAAAGAGACATAATTGTCTTCTTGTGGTCAAAGTGTGAAGACATTTGAGCTGCACGTTTCACTAATGCATTATTTTATATGTAGTGTATATCATGGACCAATTTATCATATTTGTGTTACTTGTAATATTAGGTTTTTCACCTGCTTCTTTTACAATTAGTTTATTTACAGCACAGTTGTCATATGAAGTTGACATGTCCCTGCAGGAGATGTGGAATTATTTGTAGATTTGCTTTTTCAGAGGCGTTTATGCAGTTTGCAAGAAATAAGTGCAACTGGTATAAGATTAGCTTTAAACACCAACCTCTTTCACACATCAGTATGTGAAAAAATAGCTCAAAACAACATAGAACACACACAGGATGTACGTCACACGTGGATATGCAAAAAGGGGGCGTGAAAATCACACTCACAGTTAAACATCCAACTTCAGAAGCAGTTCCTCTTTGCTCTTATAATGAGAAATAATAATAATAATAATAATAATAATAGAATTTTCCATATCTGTCCTGGTATAACTAGTCTTTTTACTTCATCTAGTCCTGGTATAACTAATCTTTTGTTTGGTTAAAAAGCAAATGTAATTTCACAAATGACATCTAGTGGCCGAATAGTGAACTACTTCTAGTCTATTAATAAAACATATCCTATGTTGAGAGAAATATTAGTGAGGAAAAATATTGTTTAACATTGTTTAATATAATAATAAAAAAGGTTATACACTATTGTAAAAAGCAGCACTGTACATGCACTGGTGCTGCTGGGAAATATTATTCCATACAGTTTAGTATAACCTGATGAATTGGACACTTAACACAAGATAAAACTCTTCAGTTGGCCAGACATTTTTGATGATGTACTGTATGCAAGTGGTACGTAGCGAACGAGAGGTGCTGAATCCACTGGACATCCGAAAAGCAACAATGCACTCGTTAACATTAATCGAGGTGTATTGTAACAAAACTGGTCTGGATCTCATCAGGCCATTAGAACTGCATGTGGGCATCACCTTCTGCTAGTTTTAATAGACCCAATGTGATACCTGAAAGAAGTGCTTCTGTGCAACATTTCAACGGGAATGGTTCTGTGGCACATTTCCACACTGGGTTGGAATCCCTAAAGAGATCCTCACTCATCAAGTCACAGCATTCCCCATTCACAGTCTTCATGATCTGTACTTATTGTTGGAGATTAAACTGATTTGTGTCAGCATGTACCATCCACAAACAAATATCTTTGTCAAAGATTTATTCAAGCGCTTAAACACATTATTCAAAAGTTTGATTTCAGAATCAGAAAGAGCTTTATTGATTTTCACGTACATGAAATTTGCTTTGGTGAAGGACCATGCAGAGGATTTGGGGTTTTATCAAATAAGTCAAATAAATATCAGTGGTGTGTTGTACAGTAGTATTGCAGACAATATTGCACAAATATTTATTGCACAGTAAAAAGAACGTTTAACTGTTCATGATGTAAGTTGCCTCGGGGGAAACACTTTTTTTCTGCCTGACTGTCCTTGTGTTCAGAGCTCTGTAGCACCGACCAAACAGCAAAAGTTCAAAGAAAAGGTGACTTGGGTGTGAGGGGTCAAACACTCTGGATATATACAGTTCTTGCAGCGTGGCCAGAGGAACACTAATAATCATTTCAGCAGTGCAAGTCATCCTTGGTAGTCATCTGGTGTCTGATTTTGTGGCTGAGCCAAACCAGACAGTTATTGACGTGCGCAGGACAGACTTAATGATGGTTAAGTAGAACTGTATGAACAGCTCCTGTGGGAGGTTGAACTTCTTCATCTGGAAAAGAAAATACAACCTCTGATGTGCCTTTTTAACAATGTAGTCAATGTGAATGTCCCATATCAGAGTCTGAGAGATGGTTCATGCCCAGGAACTGGACGGTAAGTGATGGTAAGTGGAGGAAGTGCATGGGGGTTACTCCTGAAGTCCACAATCATCTCCACTGTTTTGAGCGTGTTCATCTCCATGTTGTTGTGACTGCACCAGAAAGCCAGATGCAAAACCTGATTTATGTGTAAAGATTCATCACCATTCTGGATGAAGCTGATGATTTTAGTGTCATCTGCAAATTTCTGGAACTTGACAGAGGTGTCTGTAGGGATGCATTCATTAGTTTAGAGGAAGAAGCGCAGTGGGGAAAAAGAATATATCCCTGGGGCAGCTCTAGTGTTGGTGTTGTGGCTGATAAATTTCTCTAATCTCACTAGCTATTGGCTGTCTGCCAGACAGATGGTGATACACACCAGACAGAGTTAGGAACAGAGAGCTGGGTTAGTTTGATTTGTTCTTTGAGTCCTGTGATTTATTATTTTTTTTATTTTTTTGTGTGAAATAGGAATGATTGTGCTGCGTTTGTTGCATGATTCATAAGCAGCGACTTAATTTTGACTAACAGATCACACAAACCCCCATTACTGTCACATAGTCATATAATGTTACACAACACTGGATGTAACTGATGTGATCCTACAAAATATGACAAAGTGAAGCTTCTTACTTCAGCCTGAGGTACAGCAGCAACTTGTGGTGTGTGTTAAGCAATGAGTCAGTAGCATGCGTGTGTGTGTACGTGCGTGCAGCTCATTTGAGTACTGGAAGCTCTGAGCAAAATACAATTTAAAAAATAACGTACCAATTAACATTTGTTTTCTTTTCCCTCTCTGTGTTTCCTTTAACAGTGTTTACATTCTCACAGATATCCACCATCATCTCCACTCACTGTAATAAAACACTGCATTACCTGTGTGTTGTTCTTCTGGGCGTGTCTCAGCATCAGCCTCTTCCTCCTCTGTGTCTGATTTGTGACCTTTAACATTGTCTGCAATCTTGTAGATGACCTTCACCATCTCATCCTGCTCAGAAGAACACCAAAACATCTCTAATCTACAAAAGTCTCACTAAAACATGAAATGTCTGTGTCTCTGTGTGGACGTGACTGACAGACTGAGACTCTGTACTCTGTATAGGGAATTAAATGTGCTGCTGTATGTAAGTTAAAGGAAGTTACACATTAGAGGAGGAGCATCAGTGGTTTCTTGTGTTCAAAGTGTGAAGACATTTGAGCTGCAAAACGCACTCATATTCCAGATGTAATTGTTAAAGTACAGCAGTTATATAAATACCAAAGTAATGTTATAATTACACCATATACTTTGATATAAATGATATATATGTAATGTTATACTTTGCACCAATGCATTATATTTTGTTCTATATAATAACGTTTTGCAGCCTTTTTGCCTGATGCCATTAAGATAGACAGAAGTTCCACTGATCTAAGATCAGCATTAATCACCGCTCTCTTTCACACGACAGTATGTTTAAAAATAAATAGCTCACAGAAACAAGAACATACAGTACTGTACACACACACACACACACTCTTTCACACACTCTCATAGGCATGCAAAGAGAGCAGGACTTTTATTTTCTTGTAAACTTTGTAGCAGTAGATTTTGCCTTATGGGAGAGTCTTCAGGACAGATTTGTTTTTGTGGGTTTGGAATTATGGAGTTTGTGCTTTGTCATTTCTAAGGTGCTGTGAGGCTGCTGAATGATTAGATACCTCCCTCTCGGACCTTGCGCCAATTTATTTATTTATTCTTTATTACTCATTATTACAATAACTGTGAACTGGACTTTGCATTGACGCAGCACACACTTGCATATTATTACTCATCATTACAATAACTGTGAACTGGACTTTGCATTGATGCAGGACACATAATACATACATACACATAAGATCGTGGTTTGACCTACCCCCCCCCCCCCCCCCCCACCCCCACCCCCCTCTCCTTCTAT